>DWFO01002635.1:0-13423 GCA_018246595.1 Mimoniades nurscia nurscia | reverse complement strand
TTCATTTAAGTAAGTGTTTTTTTATCGTTTAACTTAATGAATTAAGTAAACAAATAAGTTATGTGGCTATGTAAAAAGGTTTAAGTACATGATGAAATATTTATTAAATTATATGAAAATAAATATATTGTACCAAATGTTTTGCAAGTACCGCACCTACATTCTTTTTTCAAAATGCGATGCGGATAACAATACTTAAAAGTGAAGGTCAGTTCGGATTCGTCATTCAAATACTGGGGCCACATAAAGTAATGAAAGTATCTATGATTTTTAGTTTAAAACTTGTTCAATTGCCAGAAATATTGAAGAAATGTTTTATACAAATGCGATAATTTCATTTTAATATTCAATTTAGCTTATTTTTTTTATTTCAGCAACGAAATGTGTGGATACCGGTCATTTTTGTATCATCGACCGTGTACAATAATGAATCCAACACATTTTAATTCCGTCCATACGTTACAAAGGCTTGCTGGTGAATATTAAAACATTATTCAAGGCGATCATTATCATAATAAATGTTGATAAAGTCCCCGCACATGCCCATTAACCGATCGTAAATCTCATACGAGCCCGCTATTGGTTTTTAGCATCGGCCTGTATCAATTATGGATTGGACTATGGCGAGCGATCATGTTCCATGGCAAGGGAGACGATAGTATGCTCTACCTTTACAATGCGAAAAAAAATCCCATGTGTATCAATTTTGTTCAACAAGAAATATACACTTTGTGTACTCAATTTAAGTTATTTACAGAACATTGGACATTTTTCCAGATATGACATGTTTTTAAAGTAAGTAACAATCTGGTGTAGGATCTTGTGACATTGCTATTTTAGTAAGGAACAAATTCCTATAGATTATTAAAATTTACGCGTGTTTTAGAACGGTGTATTGGCCGATCTTTTGTCCTTTCTCATTCGCTTGCATTAAAGTTATTCCTTTATACATATAAGAATTTTATCAGCTTAGGTCAGTTAATCCCTCGATACATAAAACTTATTGCAGTTATGGAAGTTTAATAACAGCAGTCACTCTCATTTAAGTACATTTTGAAATTTTTTGCATGAAGTGTTTTACTCTGCCTCATCTACCTCTTAGAAATTCACACTCCAAAGGCAAAGGTCTAATATTTTTTTGTACAAAGCGAAGTGCTCTCCAGTCCGGCTCTATCGGATGTCACGGGCGTGCATAATCTCGTGCATCGGCGCCCACGCGGCTGCCCGCAGGACGCGGTCTGTCCCACACGCTTCACTTATGTCTACTATAGAGCACTATTTAGACATGGATATTGCATATTGCCTACTCAATAGCCGTAGTTACAATATAAAAGGATTTTTTTCTTATTAATATGTACTTATACTGTTAATGTGTTGTTATGTTTACCATATTATCTTATTGAAGTATACAAATGTTAACTATTAGAACTCTAAACTTTAGGGAGTTTCTACGTCAAACATCTTGTTAATAGTTACAAGTAGAATTGTTGCGGTATTAGCAAAAAGTACAACATTAACTTCAACAGTACAAAGTTGTTTTATTGTCTTTTGTTTTTGTATCAACAAAGTACAGTCGTTAATCATTAAATTTAGCTTCAAAACACACCCAGCTGGCTGATAAATCGGCGAACAGCTAGCAAGCGTGTGGTATGTCGGCGTAGACCCATCTTCGCAAAGGTCAACCGTTGACCGATAACGACGTCGGCCTTCTCTTGTAGCTGCCCATTGCTTCATGGTGTTGCTATGGGAACATGATGAAATCTTAAACAATGTGTTCGGAAGTGTAAGTCCGTTTAGAAATTGGTTGGAAGTTTGTAATATGGAAAATTTCAGTGATATCAAATAAATATCAAATAATACTTTTTATTACTAGGATTTTTTACTTGGAACGAGTATAAAATTGATTATTATGTTTGTTATTGCATGTTAATGCTTACTATTTTACAATAATAGTCCCATAATATATTATAATTTAATAGCTTCAACATTTTACGCAGCTCACGGACGGATAGTTTCCATTTCAATTATTTTTTTCGTACCTATAGAAACTACAATAGTGTGACTACAGAGAAACTACAATCTTCCTCAAAGATCACTCATTGGAGAAAGCTGTATAAAAATAGCGGGCCTGTTTTTGACCCGATACTGTTAATATAAGCCATAACGGCGATCACTACACATTATGATGATATACATATGTATCTAAGAAGAAGAAAAAGATTCGATTTTATCATTGAATCAATTCATAAAACACTTGCGTATTTAAATATGTATAATATGAAGCGTGAGGAAAATGTTTGAAAGGCAAAGACTTACGTATCTTGATCGAATAGGCCAAATATTGGCCGATGACGGAGTTAGAAGTCTTCGAAACTGGCGTGCATATGTATGAAGAGAGTGATGAATGTGATGAAGGCGCGGCAGTTCTGTAAGGACTGTGCTATTAGGCACGGTCCTCTCTGCCTACCCCGCAAGTTTGTTTTATTAATACACGTTATGATATGTCTACTTACAATATAAATAATAAATGTTTGTGTTGAATATTTTCTCTAAAATATTTTCATGTAATTAAACTTACCCCCACCTACATATTTAACCTCATTAACATACTCCAATGCGCATTAAACATTTCCGTGCATTATCGCGGATTGCACATACATAGGTCTGCGTCCGGGACTATGACATTTCTCGTCCCATGCCTGGCTAGGACGCGACCGCTTGACCTATGAAATCCTCGCTGCACTTTGAAAAGACCAATCGTGTCATTCTTAATAGCAACGTAGTAAGATACAAAATTCACTGAATTCCTAGTAAATTTAAATTTCAACAAAATGTAAAGTCTACAACAACATGTCAAGTCTTATTACAATATAGTAGAGTTGATTGTTGTGACTCATCTTGTTTCGTTATCGTGAGTACGTCTGAACTTTTGGTATATCAACAACTTCGGTATCCGGTTCCGTTTAAGCCAAATTGATCGCTGTGATAGATTTCTTGACGTTTACTAAATTAAGGAATAAAGCGTCTAAATCAATATATGAACTCAGATCGATCGATTTGTCTTTGTCAATAGATATCGGTCTTCATTGGTGCTGAGTGGTCAAGCTCTCATGACGATGGCTTACGAAGAATTCAATAAAAATCTAAAGGAGAGGAGACTTACTGACTACTAAAATTAATAATCAGTGCTGCGGAAGAGAATGGTTAGTCGTTTATGTCATTTCCATACATTTTGAGGTTAGCATGTGGCGTTAACGCTTACGGAAAAGTATTTTATCTAAGCCCACAGGTCAAATAAACATTCGATATAAAAATTTGCTACTAATGGTCAGGCATCATTGGGGTGATCAGGTCCAGCGTTGCTTAACGTGACAGATCGTTTTCGATCCGTAACCGCGTCAGGGCCGCAAGCGTTAGGCGATTATTAGTGAAGGTGTTAGGTACCCCGCAGGTCGAGCTGACATTCAGAGCTGACCTGAGATATATCGGCGCGCACTGCAACTTAATAGCTTGAAATTACCGATAGAAAAGTAATCAGATCTATTCGAAAATCGTCTCGCGGCCCGACCTTTGTGTATCCATAGATAACATTGTTATGAATAACTTTATGAATAATTTCCTAACCTTCAAGAATCTCGAATTGCGATTTAGAGCTACAATGCAACATAATGACCATTAAAATTCAATAAGCTTATGCATGCAATAAATCTTCATACAAGGCTATCTGGCTGGGAGTGATCAGATCCAGAAGTTGGTGCGGTCGGTGCTCCCATTGTGCTGTGGTATTGGACCATATGTATTCAAAATGGTATTCAAATAGATGCCCTTAGTGGGCCGCGGCAATTTGTGCTCGACAGAGTGTTTTGACACCCTCATACATAAGCATTTTACTGAAAAAAAAAATTAACGCCCAGTTAAGCAATTGTCGGTTGTGTCTGTTAGCTATTACAGTAGGAATCTGCTGTATGAACACAAAATCAATTAATTGTTTATTGGTTATTTCATCTGAAAGGAACTTTCTATTAAATCTTTTTTGAATTTATTCTTCAAATACAGAACTGTATATTTTATATATTTCATTATTGTTAGAAGCGTTAGCTGTGATGAAAATATAAGCTGTGACTGTTAAAACTGTAACAAAGTCCTTAAAGGCTAAGTCATATCCTAAGCCCTTCCAGTACTTAAATCCTCCTAGAGCATTAAACTCCCTAAAATAATTGGAATTGGACGATTTTTTTTTAATAAAACTCAAACGGCCTTTCCTGGGTTATCGATTAAGCACAAGTTAATTCGTTGTTTAAATGCTGTTGAACGTCGATTGATACCGCCGGTCCCACAATGACATAATATATTTCCAAGCCACCATTGTGTGCAAGGTGAACGCTATTATTATTACGAACTCCTTGCGGTCACACTCGCTTATTATTCTCTTATTATTATAATATAATAATATTATTGTGGAGGCGGGCGGAGATAGGAATAAGGAAACAGATTGGGGATTGGCTGTTAGATTTATCGACATACGCGGTTTTTGTTGCGGTGCAATGCGGCTTCTACTTTTCTCTTTTCCATAAACATTTCTAATTTGCCGCTAAATTGGCCACGTGATTCTGATGACATATTTTAAAATAAGAATCGTCTGTGATGCCGTTAGATGGCGAGTAAACCGTTAAGTCTTAATTTTGCTGCGGTTATGACATAACAGATTTACTAGCGAAACAAGAAATTTTATTGTCATCGCAAAGGACCTTGTTAGCTGCTGGCCGATGTTGTTTCAATGATAGTACTCGTTGTTGAGCGTGTAAGTCATGATTATCCATGAGATTTTACGAACATTAGGTATATTTGAATATAGAAAATGTTAACATAATATTTGAGTCTCTATGTGCCGTTGTGACCAAAAAATACTTTTTGATTCGTTCATTTTTTAATAATTGTACAAAATTAAAACCTTCATTATCTTCTTTTCAGCTGCCACTTCATCGTTCTTCTGTTGCAATGGTTCTTATTTTAAGATCAGAAAAGTTAAAGCTGTAATGCGCCATGCTGGTTCTAGAGATTCATTCAAGAGATTAGTCCGAAAACATTATTTACAACATTTGTATCCCTTTATTTAGTATAGATATGTTTATGTCTATGTAAGTAAAATAATATACATATGTATATTATTTTATTGTATATATTTTATGTACTGTATTTATATGTATCTGTTTGTGATATATATGTAAGTATATTTAAAATTAATACCAATGCCTTTGTTGTGCCTACCGCATATTCACACTATAGCCCTGGGCTGACTGGTTCAGAATGCCCTTAGGCATTAAGTCTGCCTTTCGTAACCTAACTTTAGGTAAACAATGGAGAATAAATAAAGAAATAAATGCAGACCAAGCACCGAGAGGTAGCCCTTACACACCTTAGATAACGTTATTGAGAATTCTGGGGTATGCAGATCACAAGTACAGCATGTAACATTGAATTTTTCTACGACGATCAAATTTATTAAAATAAAAGAGCAATATTCGAACTCCTATAGTGGAAGTTTGATATCTGAATCAAAGGACTACCATCTCTCTAAAACTCTACTCTAAACTATTATTAAGTACGAATTGCTCAACAAATAGTTTACTACCATCAATTTAAACCATACAGAGCATATGTTTACGAGCCATCAGAGATTCCTGCGACAGAATGTCGTAAAGTCGCTAAACATTTCCGACTTTCTCTTGATAAACGTCGCTTTCGACGACTGATTGTTTGATTTTCCATCGCGTCGCGACAACCATAAAGTTCGCTATTTGTTAAGGTTATATCACATACCGTAATCACAGGATGGTCATATGTACCTAAGTATCATGATCATCAAATCTTTTGCCGATCAAATATTGGACACAGGCCACATCTCAGAGTGAATACGGGTAATATTCTAGTTTGCCGCATTTGCTGAGTTGGTGGATTTCACCCGGTGGTTGGTATATTTTCCTACTACAAGAAGTGTTCTTTCATCAAAAACACATATGTATATTTACATTGACGTATGCGTTGGGATTTGAACTCAGGACGTCCAAGATGAACGGCTAAACTCTAAAACAAGTCAGCTCGCTCCTTGCTGGCTACGACAGCTGAGATCTGAGATAATTTAAACCTTAATTAGTTTTACTTCGGCAACTTGACAAATGTTTCCCTTAACTGTGCAGCATGTTCTATATTATTGTTCTAATGTGGACAAGCAGACATCGGATTCTTTTGCTACAGTGGTTAAAGACTATCTGAATATAGCTAAATTCAGAACAGGATGTATGATATTTCTGATTTGGATGCGACTTAGAATTGGTTGCGTACACTACAATACGGTTTATTTAGCTCTAAAGTACGACAAGTTAAGATAAAAAGGATAAATTATACATAACTGTTCCGAAACAACATGTAACAAGCTGCTTCATAGCTCAAGTAAGGATTTCTTCCAGGCAATCATAATTATTAATCAAGTGCATAATTAATTAATTATAACAAGGAGGCCCGACTACTAAGTTAGTTTCTTTAGCATGTATATTATTGAATTTCTATCAAATATCTACGGTTTTGCTCCATATAAAAAATATGACTATTCGCGAAAAAAAGAATTGAATAAAATTGTTTTCATACTTTAAATTTAAGAAATGACCATCGTTTTTACTTAGCGTGTTGGACTAAGACCTTAACCTCCTCATTTAAGAGGAGGGCTGCATCCAACAGAGACATCACAAAAGAGGCGATGAAGTTGATGTGACAAATAACTGAATATTATCGGTTTTCCTAATGAATTACGTAAGTACCTAATGTGCTTTAAATTAAACACATCTATGGAAAGTCATACCTAAACATTACCTTGGTAATATTCTGATACGATATTAATGTTAATGAATGCGACTTTGACAGTAACATACGGCATAATTGTTCTAAGAACTGACGCAAACCTCAGGGCAGGGGGCAAGCGAGATCCATAATTCTCTGATAGACGGCAACATGGGCACTGTAGTGTAATGGCCAAGTGCAGATGAGTAAATAAAACACATGTAAAATTATGTTTTTAATTATTTTCATTTAATGATCGTTATAAGTAGGTACATATTAAGGAGCTCATTATATTACAAATATATAGAGTATTTTTTGGAAAATAAGGAATATTGTAGACTCCTATGACAAATGAAATATGAAAAATGCCTGTTTATGTTATATGTATTACTATTTGTAGTATCTCTTTATATTCTTTTTCGATACCTTTATCTCCTACCAAAAGCGATTAACGATATCGCTTCATGAGCATTTTCTCCAGGTTTTAAATTTCAATGCCTTATTTTGTTTAATAGGATTATTTATTGCTTCACTATTTTATTATGTAATTAAACCTAATATTTAATTGTTTTATATATATGTATCTATTTTATGGTACAATTAATTAGATATTTATGACAGTTATGTATATTAAGTTCGTGAGGTTATGTTATAAAATGGTTCGTAGAATTGTTGCATTTGAAATATATAACGATTGATGAAAAAGACTTGGCCTTTACTCTGCCGTGTTTTTGATTAGTGTAACATAGTCGATTTACATGATACCACGTACATAATAATATGCGACAGTCTAGAAAAGCGCGCAAAACTAACCAGTATGTTCAATTACGTTTGTTACAGCTAAGGTTGCACGTCCCGATAGGTCAGGCGGGGGTTAGAAGTCAGCCGGGGACCGGGGTCATTGTTATATTGTGGTGTGCACACAAGTACTGTGACGTACATCGTTTATTTTTTGTCAACTCATGTACAGTTTGCGCAGTTGACAGCTAACAAGATGGACGATACATGTGACAACTTAAAGATTAGACTAGGAGAATTATTAATTTGTTTTATGGTATACACCCTGTATGATTGTTGTTAGTATGTGTTTTGTTTATAATAGTTTTTCTACGAATAGATTTTGTAGTGTTTATGTTTTTATGAATTTACTTGTTAATTATTTGCTGTTAAACAATTTTGTGTAAAGCGAATAACAATAATAAATAATAACAAGCCAATAATTATAACATTGGTGGAATTATTAATGAATCTGTTGAACTGAAAGTTGCAGGTTCGATTCTCAACCGGCACAATTATTTTGTGTGATCAGTTACTGTGATTGATCAGTCACAGTGATTGTTGTGACACATACCCAGGTGTAAAACATACATATCTAAATATTTTATATGTAAACCAGCGATCTGATTAACATTGCATATACCCTGCCCAATCTAAAATTAGACTTTCAAGTATGGAAATTTTAAGATACTTTTTTTATTTATATGCATTTATGTGAATTTAGGACAATCAAACAATGTACCTAATTATCAATATACGCTCAAATTACTTCCGTTCTTAACCTACGTACTCGCACAATACAAAATAGGTACTTACATATGCACATTTTCTTTGATGCAGTGGTCACAGACATCGTTATCTACCGAAGACAGGCAATATAAAAGAAATGGCACAAATTGCCAGCGAGACGCCGCACATCAACTTGTTACCGTCGCCTTGACAGACAGACTTTCACGTTGTCGACGCATAATGAAACGTAATACGGATAGTTCATATGACGTTCGCATCAGGGTTTCCCATTGCATTATAAATATATAGGTTACGAAGAAGAAAATTGCATGTGAGTTGAGGAAATGAGAAAAAAAAACAAACGTAACATTACGCCGTTATTCCCGACGCGGTAGGCAGAGGAGTGTAGTACACTTCGACGTTTCACCAGTTACGCGTACGTTCTATTATGGAATAGACGGTAAGTATAGTCCACTACGGGGTAGACAGCAAACACGGTGTTGCAACAGTTGTACTCTAACTTCCCCATCAGTCAAAACTTGACATATTTGGTGGAGATTTGGCATAAATTAAACGCAAATATAAAACCCAATTTATCAACTATTTCGTAAATAACTTAAACTTTGCTACAGTTACTGTCAGAATTATCTTAATATAGAATTCACTATTTTACACGACGAACATTGATAACATATGAGTAGGTACTTGCTGCCTAGTGGTCTTGCTTAGTTAATCTCTATTGTATCAATTAATTGTTTTTGTTTTAAATATAATTAGGTTAAAAGTAATACAATTATATGTCTAAAGGCATTTTAAAACAGATAATTGCTTCTATACAACTATAGTTGGAAGGTAATTATAACTGTTGGTAGCGAATTCCAGGTTCTCTTTTACCTCACGTTAAGTTAAAAAACTAAGTATGGGGTAGTCATATTTGATGATAAATCCGATAAGCGATTCGGAAGTTCACGTCGCCGTACCGACATGAGAAAAGATGCTATCGCTCTCTCGCTCGCACACGTCCGCGATCTGTATGCGATTGTACAGTGTAATGTAGTTGAGGAAAATGATAAATAATCATAAGGACAGTTTAAATATGAATGAGACTGTACTGCGTAAATAAATTAGAGGCACTTTTAAATGTGAATTGTTTTTTTAATTGAAACATTAGGCTCTATGCATGTGTGAAGAGTAATTAATATACATGACTGCCAAATCTGTACGGATAGAGATTTTTGTCACTCGATGCTTTCTGCCTACCTCGGAACGAACCCAGCGTGATGATATAATAACAATAGTAAGTAATAATGTTACTCTTCGGTCCCATTGTTATATCAGGTGTAAAAATTATGAATGAAAGTCGGAGCAGTGAAATCTTGATTTTGTAATTGAATCGCGGTGCTCTTGTATTACGCATGGAATCCAACGGCAATATGGTCACAATAACGTAACGTTATAACGTAAGATTAATAACGTAGGATATATGGAAGGCCGCTTACCAGTCCCGACTTCATTCTATACGATTTTGTGATCGTTAGCAGGTCAAAAAAATCAACGCACTAAGACGTAAATCAATTTTTTCTACCCCATTTAAAAGTACGGGAAATTTGAACGTTTCTTATACGCTGAAAATAATTAATATGAAAAATAATTAATATGACCTAAACGGTTTTTTATATTCTTAACTCATTCACTGTATTTGTATCGATCCACGAGCTCCATACAGCAGGTGGGGAAGATCTTAATTGCGAATAAAAACGTTTTCTTCTAATCGGGCGGTACGTGCGATGTGTTATCAGTCAGTTCCCATGGTCGCGTTTGTAAATGACCGTCGTGGGGTCGCTGATGGTCGCGCTGATGGTCATCACTGAGACGACTGGATGCTCGAGTACAGAAAGGAAATGTGTTAGGAAAAATGTGTGAATTTAAATCGTGCTGCTTGAAATTTGATTAGATACGATTATTGTTGCTACGTTTGAATGCGAGTGACTCATGCAGGGTAATTAATTCGTTACCATGGCAACGTGATGTACATTTATGTATATTTTCGGTTATGTATTAAACGTGTACTGTTAAGGAATTGCGTACAAACTTGCGCTTGAGATAAACATAGAAGAGTGTTGTACGCGACGGTACCCCGATGAAACGTTTGAATCTTTTTAGCAACGTTTGTGTGGATCTAAAGAGAGATATGAGTGTTTTGTATGCGTAAACTTATGATTTACACTATCTCCGCTTAATATTTTTATAAGGGGGCTAATGACCTTTGTTTGTAATCTAAACTGATTCGATTTGCAAAAATCCCGACATTAATTTTCAGGGAGAAAATTGTAATGTAAATTTTACTCTACTAATACATCAAACTAATAATTTGTACAATGAAGTCCTATTGTATCTAATCAAATGTAGGTACATTACATACAAATTCAAGGCATGTGAAAAACTAATACAAAATTTTGAATTAATTTCTGTCCACTTTATTTTATGGTCATTAATGTCAACTATTTAAGGCTCTATTCAGACTGTTTTAATATTCGATGCAATAGATTATTTATAATTGGATAGACGCGGGCGGAAGGCTTAATTATCAATTGCTATAGAATTATGTTCGAATAGACAGGACATCAATACAAAATTGAACCGCGAGGCAATTATTTTCCTTGCAGCCTACACTATGAGTCACTATACAAATTTGCAAAATCAGCTAAATATTCTCATAGAAACAGATGAAAGTCTAACGACAAAATGCATTTGCGTTCGATTTGAGATGTTTAAGCAAAAACGAGTCTTATGACTTTGCAATAAAGAGCATACCTTTGTTTTCGAATTTCAGCAATGGTAAATATTCAAACGTTGTAATTGAATTGAATACAATACAGTGTAGGCGTTGTTTTGTAACACTAGAAAAATGTCAGGAGCATGAAATATTGTCTGTAGCAAATGAGTATTTTCGACGTGCTAAGTGTATTATTACTGCATCGTGATCGCCTTTTGTATTGAAATTGCAGAAAGTTTTGTGGCAAGTGCCAGTTGTTTCGGCTATGATATAATAATTCTAATCGACAAATTAAAATATAATTTGGTTCTGAAGTTTAAAGATATTTTTTTTATAATTATTTGTAATATTTAATATAAATACTAATGAATTAAGGAAGTTGAATATAATATACTGGTGTTGTTATGCTGATTAATTAATATTTATTTAGTTTACTATTATGTTTTTTCAAACCTGTGATTTCGGTACATTTCATTAGGGAGAACAAATTAAGGAAGTTAAATATAATATACTGGTGTTATTACGCTGATTAATTAATATTTATTTAGTTTACTATTATGTTTTTTCAAACCTGTAATTTCTGTAAATGCCATTAGGGAGAACGAATTGAAAAGCTTGAAAAGTTAACAGCAGTTTATCAGTGTAAAGAAAATACAGTTCCCTTTATAAATATATCTTATTTGACATCTGATTGTACAATTAGATAAAAATACATGTTATGATGTACTGAGAAGATTTTTGTACTATAAGACACATGAATCATTGTATCAGTTGGTGTAATTAATATGTCTACTATTCACACAAGGATGATAATACTGTCAATCACAACCCATACTCATATTAGATTTGAGTGTTAAACAATATTGCAGATACTGGCTCAAATGTTAAGGAGATATGACGGACAATATGTCCAGTAGTGGGATTTAAATAATACATGTGAATCGCATCATAAATAACTTCTTCAGTTACGTGCCTGATGAAAAAAAACCCAATTTGAAATAGGCATACATTTTTATGTTGTCTATGAAGTTCTTATTTTTTCAGCTGCCTAGGATAAAATAAGGTTCATAATTAAATTAAAAAAAAGTTGATTTAGTAAAAAATGAACAGGCCACTAGCCACCGCTATTTATAGGCTGTTATTTGTAACAGACTTTGAACAGGACTTAAGTAATAGGTCTATTCATGTCAGTTTGGATTAATTGTCACGAAAACAATCAACTAATATTGAGAAATACTTGATCGATACTGATATCGATAATTTAGGACCGCTGGCAATATTAGTCTAAGTACTTAGTGACGTGCCTGTTTCGTTGGTTGTGATGGTTGCAAGCGCAACAGCTGATCGGGAGGTCCTGGGTTCGAAACCTGGCTCGGGCACTACTGGATTTTTCTAATTAAGATTTTCTAGTAGTGGCTCGGAGTTTAGAAATGTGCACGGTGCTCGGCAATAGACCTATTCCTAAGTACGATAGGTCGTAAACATAAATGGTGAATTGTGGGAGTGTAATATATTTCTCTGCCTACCTCTTTGGGTATTACAGGCATGATTTAACATTTACTCAGTATACGTTATTATGGGCACAGTTAGTGACAGCTAATATTTTTTCAATTTGACGTTGGTCACAAATACATAAGTCCCTACTCATAATTTTTATTTTTCTATTTAAGAATATCGGGTACGAGTATGTTATGGCAGAGATATTTCTGCCTTAATCGTCTCTGAAGATGAAATTGTATCTATACGTATATTCAGGCATAACTTTTTACCGTAGGTGGATATTGTAATGGCTTTAACAATTCGCAATTAGCATCGCTAATTACACGCTGCGGTCGCCAGCTAATAGTTTCACAAAATAACTGTCGCGAAGTCGAATCGTAGCGATAAATTATTGCGTGTGCCGAGCAGGTCCAATTTGAGTACGGTGATTAAATTGGACAAATGAGTCCAGACAAGAACAGATTGAATTATTTGCACGCTGCGTTCCATTGGTTTAATTGTTATTATTGAGCTATTGAATTTATAAGGTGAATGGTTTACGTTCGTTGGCGACTTTACTCGCTTTTAATAAGTTTTCATTTCTGTTTCTGACAAATATATATTAATTCTACATTCCAGGCACGATAGAGAATTAAAAAAGCTTTAATATGATAGTAGATTAATTTTTCAATTTACAATTTTTCGTAACATTATGGTGATTATAAGTTATAATATAGAATATTAGTTACTTATACCATATATTATACATATATATTATATAAATACATGTTACTTCCTTTACAATATCTGGTAGGTTGATTTTAGTAT
>DWFO01002634.1:0-13424 GCA_018246595.1 Mimoniades nurscia nurscia | reverse complement strand
TAATAATAATAATAGTATAAAGTTTGGAATAAATACTGTTGACTTTTGCAATAAACGAGTGGTTAACGTTCACAGAGTTGTACACAAAAATGATGTGGTAACCAAAGGGCAAATGGAAGAAATACAAACTTTCTTATTACTAAAGATAATAAACATTTCGAAAGATATTGAAAAATTAAAGGAACGGACTGATCAATTACATGTGCAAAAAACAACTACACCACCGACGGTGAAACATTAAAACTTCCTTGTGATGTCAAAAGTAGCCTCAAGTGGTAAAGCACAACTAGTGAAAGAGGTGCATAGGTATGCACGTAAGAATTTTACACGGAGACATTTTATAGGTAAGCAAGAGTTTTATTGTTTTTCTTTTCAAATATAACTAATAAACAATTTATATATCAGAAAAGGAAATGCTTTTGTTCACGCACCACCGCAGGATGTGGTTTATTTTATATCTTTGAATATTATGAGTGTTACAATCTCTTGGGAAAATGAGAGTGGTGGTGGTATTATAGGCAAAGGAATAATATAAAAATAGTTGTTAACAAGTATTGATTCACATTAATAAGTCACTCCCTTGAACTAGTGTTCATTAATTTATTATTCACTTCGTAAATATTTTGTAAGTACATTTTTAAAATGTCTGCCAGCAAAAGCCATATTTAAAGTAAATTGTTGTGGTAATAAAACGTGGGCGACGATTACCGATCTTGAAGTTGGGAAGTCCTATGAAGTAACTGCAGTCATTCGGGTGCAAACGAAATATCAATCCGACGCATTGCAAACTGTGCTTCAATTAGAGAATGGTTATATGATAACGCTTCCTGCAAGGTTTAATAATTTGGACGAAGAAATGTTTCAAGAACTGGAAAGGAGGGTGTACATAATAAATAAAGGCCCAAGTCTTGGATTATAAACTTTACGAGTGTTTAATATACTATTATTTCATTATTGCAGTGGTCCAGACACACCTAGCAATGCCTTCCTTTCAAAAATTTGGTGATGCTATATACGATGACTGGAAAGGGAATGGTTATTGCTTTTTAGAAATAACCATTGTTTTAAACTGTGGGAGCAATCGATACCTTTGACACAGCTGAGCGTGAATGTAAGGATAATCTTGAATAATATATGCCAACTAACAAATTTCAATGATAATGAAGTGTTAACTGTTGTCAAGATTTGAGATGACATAACGTTACATCTAGAGTCTGCAGTCGGCAATGAAAATGTTACATTTGAAGAGTGGTTCATAATGTTAACTAATCTGGCATCCGACTGTTACGCTCATGCAGTGTTTTCTTTAAAACTTTGTGAAATATTTATAAACGGTATTTTTGTTTGTGTCGGTGCGGCTGGCGGAATTGACTATATTTAACAGGACAGTGCTATTTGCTTGCTAGCGAAAATGCGTAACGTTAGATTTATTTTGGACATAGATGGGTTTAATATTAAAAAAATTTTTTTTTACAAAGAAATAGGTATCTACGACGTATGGAATCGCAAAGTAATGTTATTACATATTTCTTTGCTAGAGTGTGTAATAAACAATAGAGGTATGCCACAATTGAGGTACCGCACTCGTTTTGTGCATGGATTGCCAGCTAGAAACTTCGCGAGTGACACATCCTACTGTAAGTTAATTGATATTTTAAAAAGCTTGGATGTTAATTGTCAATTTACGTTGGCTTACAAGGGAGGACGCGTGGAAAAACAGTTACTATCGAAGTTAGGATTTAACAGTATGAAGTTAGAAATATTAGGGTGTCCAAAAGTTGAAAAAATTATTTCACAGTTCAAATCAGATCACCTTAAAAATTGTAATAGACACACGCATTTCGCTGATTTACTCCTACAGGTCAAGTTCAAGATGATAAAAGCGTTAAACATAATATATGTATATATCAAACCATATCTTATTAAGCATAAGATTATAAAAGGAGGTAATTTGAACAATAGTAAAGTGTTGATTCAAAAAGAGTTCTATCCAAATACTGATTACACCTACTGGGATAATCCAAATGAATTTGTAGACAGGTTACGTCTTTTGATAGCTTCTCAAAATGCAGTAAATACAAGTCATACAAATGAAATTAACTCTATTATAAAGGAACTTATTGAAGCTGGAATCAACATTAAGTAGCAGACACTCCTCGATTCACCTCTTCTTGTTGGTTATAAAAACCACTCGCACTACGGCACTTAATCATAACAAGAATGCCCGTTAACAAGTTTGGACAATACCTTCAAAATGAAGGAGTTACGTAGCGCAACCCTATGAAGATCGCTGACTCCACCGGCACGTGTAACAGTTGTTTTTCACCGTAAAAGTGCAGCTAGGCAATTGTGCAATATCGATTGACGTCAATTGTGATGTCTTCCTTCGAGAGTGCTAGCATAGTTTATTCATTCTTGATCTAACATCGACAGGTATTAGACTGGCTCTACTATAAGTTTTATTGTAATTTTTATTAAATAAAATTAATTATAGTAAATTTGTTTTTTTTTTGAAACCTCTGAGCGCAGCAAACGTAATTAAGATATAAATAAAGCAGACGGTGATAATAATAATAATAGTATAAAGTTTGGAATAAATACTGTTGACTTTTGCAATAAACGAGTGGTTAACGTTCACAGAGCTGTGCGCAAAAATGATGTGGTGACCAAAGGACAAATGGAAGAAATACAAAATTTCTTATTACTAAAGATAAAAAACATTTCAAAAGATATTGAAAAATTAAAGGAACGAACTGATCAATTACATGTGCAAAAAACAACTACACCACAACATTAAAAGTTCCTTGTGATGTCAAAAGTGGCCTCAAGTGGTAAAGCACAAGTGGTGAAAGAGGTGCATAGGTATGCACGTAAGAATTTTACACGGAGACGTTTTATACAAAAGAGATTCGATGACACTTGGCAAATTGATCTTATCGATTTACAACAATATTCTAAAGAAAATAGAGGTTATAAATACATCTTGATTTGTATTGATACTTTTTCCAAATATGCATGGGCTCATCCTTTGAGAAGTAAAAAAGGTGATGAAGTAAGCAAAGCGATGGCCGCTATTTTAAGCGACAGTTCAAGAAAACCGACAAATATTCAATCAGACAACGGGACAGAGTTTTATAATGATAAGTTTCAAAGACTCATGAAAGAGTACACTATTAATCACTACTCAACCTTTAGCACAAAGAAAGCGTCTATAGCAGAAAGACTAATTAGAACCTTAAAACATTGGCTATGGCAGCTGTTTAGTCTAAACGGAAACTATAATTGGATTAAACATCTAACGGAAATATTAAAGAAATATAATAACAAAATACATCGTACTATCAACATGGCTCCGGCAAGCGTGAAACCCATCCACACTAAAATATTACTAACTGGACCATACAACCATATAAAGATAAAAGGACATGCAAAATTCAAGGTTGGAGATTATGTACGTATCAGTAAACATAAATCTGTTTTTGCTAAAGGTTACACAGGCAACTGGAGCACAGAAATATTTCAAGTAGCAAAAGTACAAAACACAAATCCGACCACCTACTTACTTCAAGACGAAAGCGGTGATCCCATCTCAGGATGTTTCTACGAAGAAGAGTTGCAAAAAGTTAAATATCATGACATTTATCTAGTAGAAAAAGTGTTGAAACGTAAAGGGAATAAAGTTTATGTAAAATGGTTAGGTTTAAATCAGAAGAGTTGGATAGATAAAAATAATATTGTGTAACCGTTCTACTATACAATAAAATTTGATATGAAACCACAAGTTTTTTTATTTTTTCACCAACATACAAAAGGTATATAAAGCAATTTATTTTTACAGTACAGTTTTATAAAGCAGTGTTCGTGTACAGAGAACAGTGTTGTTTTTTAATAAAACAAAAAAATGTATGATTGTCCATTCTGTAATATAAGTGTTGCATCTAATCAACTCATATCTCATTCAAGATCAAAACGTCATAAACTTTTGTGTAATCAAGATTATGGTAATTATTTCATGTATGTGGTTGAATCGGGATTGAAATGTCGTATAATCACATATCGCGCCAACGGTTGTCAACACTTGGATTTGCAAAAGTATTTTAATAGAGTGAAACCTAAGATTATCAAAGTGCTTCAGACCGAGTTGGATATTCATGAAAGAATAAAAGTAAACTTTGAATTTTATTGCACTTTTATCATCACGAATGTGCAGGATGAAGTGATTCGCGACTTAAAATCTTTCAATACCAAGAATATATGTCTAGAACAGTCATCGTCGAATTTACATCATTTTTTTGACAACATGGTGTCTGTGATGCTTTGTAAATTGGAAGAATTTCAAGAGCGTGATAGCGGTTGGGCTTTGGAGAAAATCGAATTCTTGGATATTAATATAAACAAGTATACACCGTTGAAAGGAGGTTCATCATACATACCGCTACCACACTGGATAAGAATAAAACGTGCTTGTGTCAATGTGAGAAATACTGATAATGCATGTTTCTTTTGGTCAGTAACATCAGCCCTGTACCCTGTTGTTAACAATGCCCATCGTGTGACGTCGTATCCACACTTCGATTCTGTATTCAAAACTAGTGGCATCAAACATCCGGTGGTGATTAAGGACATTAAGCAATTTGAAACTTTAAATAATATAAGTGTTAACGTTTATGGTTTAGAATCTAAACAAACGATTAAACCGTTATATATATCATCTAAAACAGGTAAACATCATGTAAATCTATTATATCATGAACACAATTCTAAAGCACACTACTGTTGGATAAAAAATTTGTCTCGTTTAATTAGCTCGCAAGTTAGTAAACATAATGGTAAAGTTTTTTTCTGTGATAAGTGCTTACAATCATTTGTGAGCGACTCCAAACTACAATTACACATACGAGTGGGGTGTGAGAAAAAAATGATAAAATTACCAACAGAAGAGCAAAAATATTTAAAGTTTGAAAATTATCATTGTAAATTAAGCATACCGTTTGTTATTTACGCCGATTTTGAATCCATTTTACAACCTTTAAAAGAACAAAAATATACACATAGACACGTTCCCTGCAGTTTTGCCTATTACATACATTGTAACTACAATGAATCACTATGCAAATTTGTATTATATCGTGGTGCGGACTGTGTGGAGAAATTTGTCAATTATTTACAAAACGATGTTATCGATATCGCCGAACACTTATCATCGAAAAACACAATGTTCTCCACTGAAAATTGTGACATACCTCAAAATGACATTTGTCACATATGTGAAGAGTATTTCTTACCAACAGACGAAAAAGTAATTGACCATTGCCACTTGACGGGGAACATTCGAGGTGTCGTGCATAAATCTTGTAATACTAAATATATCTTACCTAATTATTTTCCAATACTTTTTCACAATCTGTCAGGGTATGACAGTCATTTGTTTATTAAAGAGTTGGCAAAGGATGGAGGCAATATTGATTGCATACCACAAAACAAAGAAAAATACATATCTTTCACTAAAAACTTAAAAACTGCACATAATAAAAATATTAGCATTCGATTCATAGACTCATTCAAGTTCATGTCGTCGAGTTTAAGCAAACTTGCAAATAATCTTTCACCTGATCAATATACAATACTACATCGCTTTTTTCCCAATAGCAATGAAATTGCTCTGTTGTCACGAAAAGGCGTTTTCCCCTATGAATATATAGATTGTTGGGATAAATTAAACAATTCACATTTACCAGATAAAGAGATGTTTTACAGTGAAATGACTCAAACTCATATATCTGAAAATGATTATATTCACGCTCAAAATGTGTGGAAAACATTTAACGTGTCAACTCTAGGCGAGTATTCAGATTTGTATTTGAAAACAGACGTTCTTTTATTAGCTGAAATATTTGAAAATTTTCGTAGAGTCTGTTTAGCGTCATATAAACTAGACCCATGTAGATATCTTACAGCACCCGCGTTATCGTGGGATGCTATGTTGAAACATACCAAAGTTCAAATGGAACTGCTCGTAGATTATGAGATGATTCAATTCATAAAGAGTGGTATAAGAGGTGGTATTAGTCAAGTATCGAAAAGATACGCAAAGGCCAACAATAAGTTTTGTAAATCATTTCAACCTGATGTGGAGAGCACTTTTATTATTTACCTAGATGTAAATAATCTTTATGGTCACGCTATGAGCCAATATTTACCTTTAAATAATTTCAAATGGCTATCACAATCTGAAATTGACTCATTCGATATTCTCGCGCAGGAATCCAACTCGAACATAGGTTACATTTTAGAGGTGGACTTAGAATATCCACATAGTTTACATGACTTACACAATGACTATCCATTCTGCGCGGAAACAAAAACTCCACCCAAGGGTCAAAATAAAAAACTTTTACTCACTTTCAATGAAAAAGTTTACTATATCAGCCACTATATGAATTTAAAACAGTGTATACAAAATGGATTGATATGTAAAAAAATTCATAGAATTCTTTCTTTTAATCAATCCCCTTGGTTAAAAAGTTACATAGAGTTAAACACTTTAAAAAGAATGTCAGCTACCAATTCGTTTGAAAAAGACTTTTTCAAATTAATGAATAATTCAATTTTTGGAAAAACAATAGAAAATATAGAGAAGAGAGTAGACGTGAGATTTTGCACCAGTTGGGAAGATAAAAAAACTAGGACAAAACCGAAGTACGGTGCTGAAAGACTTATAAGTAAGCCTAATTTTCATAGTTGTAAAATATTTTCTGATGATTTTATTGCTATTCAAATGAATAAAACTGATTTATTTTACAATAAACCCATCTACGTGGGATTCTGTGTTCTAGAATTGTCAAAATATACTATGTACGATTTTCATTACTCATACATGATACCTAAATATAAATCTAATGTTCAATTGCTATACACTGACACAGACTCATTCATATATGAAATTAAAACCGACAACTTCTACGAGGATATTAAACATGATCTAGAAATGAAATTTGATACTTCAGACTATCCAATTAACAACAAGTATAATTTACCCCTCATAAATAAAAAAGTTGTTGGTCTAATGAAGGATGAATGCTGCGGTAAGATAATCAAGGAATTTGTCGGTTTACGCTCTAAAATGTATGCATATATTTTACAAAATGATGATAGCATTGATTGTAAAACCATTAAAAGAAACAAAGGAACTTCTGCTCCCATCGTTCGAAAACTATTATTTGAGGATTACAAACAATGTTTAGACAAGGAAATTGTATACTATGATAATATGCATACTTTCACAAGTGATAAACATACAGTTTATACACAAGTGAAAAGAAAAAAAATTCTGTCAGCAAATGATGATAAACGTTATATAATTAGACATAATGGATGTATAAACACTTATGCTTGGGGTCATAATAAAATAGAATTATAAAAAAACATTATGTTTTTCTTTTTTAATTCCATTATTTAATTATACTCCTCAACTTACACAATTTTTTATTATCTACCGCGCAATGTCGATAACACCGGCACGCATTCGACGACCCTGAGAATAATAATTAACCGCAAAAAAAATCGACTGCACGCTCCAACGATTCGAAGTGAATTAGAACTCTCTATAATATACTACTGCTTGCGTCATGCGAAAACGCAAAAATGTAAACAAACCGCCTGACCACCGGCATAACTTGACACCACACATCCATCACATTACCACCTTATCAGATACCTACTTACACTGGATTCGAAGTGAATTAGAACTCTCAATAATATGCTACTACGATAGAGGGCCCATATTACCCCACACACCAGCCACGGAGCACCCTCAGACCCGCCACGGAGCACCCGCTTCACGGCAGGGGGGCCCATCTTACCCCCACGCACACACTGAATTAGAACTCTCAATCCATTCTCAGATGCTTGCGTCATGCGAAAACGCAAAAATGTAAACAAACCGCCTGACCACCGGCATAACTTGACACCACACATCCATTACATTACCACCTTATCAGAGACCTACTTACACTGAATTCTAAGTGAATTAGAACTCTCTATAATATGCTACTCCTGTGCAACTTCCAACAACAGTCTGGTAAGCAACACGGCACCGCACAGCTCCAACCTTGGAATTGAAACTTGTTTACAGGTGCTACTTTAGTTTTGGCCGTGACCAAGGTCACGGTCACCTTTCCTGTCGAGTCAAGTACACGGAGGTACACTGCAGCTGCATATGCCACCCTCGATGCATCGCAGAAACCGTGTATCTCACGACAAACTTCATTCACGTTCGTACCATGCCATCTAGGTATGCGTAATTTATTAAATTCGGTCTGCTCTTCACGGTAAGTCAACCATTCATTTAATACATTGTCTGGTACTTTATCATCCCAGTCAAGTGCTGCTAGCCAAAGCCTTTGAATTATGATTTTTGCTATTATTATGCTTGGTCCTATCAAGCCTAGTGGATCATAGAGACGAGATATATCTGAAATGATTCTTCTTTTTGTTACAGGTTCTTGCAGCTTAGGCAGATGAACAACATAGCGAAAGGAGTCTTCACTTCGGTCCCAGGTAAGTCCCATTATTTTCGTAATTTCGTCTTCTTTTATTATCAGGTTATCCGTGATGTCCCTTTCCGTTTCCTTTCCTTTCATTGCCTTTACTAGCTGATCGCTGTTACTGCACCATTTTTGCAGTTCAAAACCTGCTTTGATTAGTAGCTCGTTCATTTCCTTGTACAATGTTTTTTCTTCCTCGACGCTATTAACACCGGTCATCAATCATCAACGTAGAAATGTTTGAGTACATTGTTGATGTGTATTAGTGTACATACGCATATATGTATAGTCATAGGCATATTTTGTAGCACGCGTAACTGCACGCGCCCGCCGCGACAGTCTTCCAATAAACCAGCTACGGAACGCACGCACGTCTTTTATTTAACAGTGGCGACGAGGATAAACCAACATGGCGGTGGGCCAAGTGAAGGAATTTGAACTGAAAAATGGCAATTGGAGCAATTATATCGAGCGGCTCGAAATGTACTTCGTAGTAAACAAAGTGAGTGCGGAATTAAAGCTACCAACATTAATAGCAGTGATGGGAGAGGAGGCTTATGAGCTTCTGGCCACGCTAGCTAGTCCCACCAAGCCGGCGAATGTAACATATGATGTAGCTGTTGAACTGCTATCCAAACATTTGCAGCCGAAGCCGTCGGAACTGGTAGAACGATAAAAATTTAGACAACGCCGACAGCGCGCGGTCGAATCAATAGCAGAATATGTATCGGAGCTAAAAAAATTATCAAAATACTGCCAATTTGGAGCTGCGTTGGACGAGAATATGCGGGATCAATTAGTATGTGGTGTCAAGAGTGAAAGTATACGACAAAGGCTTTTCGCCGAAGATAAATTATTGTACGGTAAAGCGGTCTCATTAGCCTTGTCACTGGAGGCCGCCGAGCGGGACGCCCTCGCCGTTGAGGACAATACCACCCAGACGTTGGAAGCAGTTCACAAGTTAAGCCTGAAGGAATGCCGCAGATGCGGCAATAGGACTCACAGTGAAAGGGAGTGCATGTTTCGGGAGTACGTTTGCAGTGGGTGTCGTGAAGTTGGCCACCTAAGAAGAATGTGTCCCATAAAATCCTCGAGCAGTCAAGGTTATAATAGATCGGCACGTGCCGGACGCGGCGTTGGCGCCGGGGTGAGCGGCGCGGGAGGAAGACGACGCGCCGCGGTCCGCGGGCAGCGTATGGCGGGGCGAGGGAACGGGGGGCGCGTTCCTTTGCACTTAGTTAATGAGCGGGACGACGTCGAAGCAGAGAGCGTAAGCAGCGATGAACCGGTTTATCAAATGTCGTTAAGGGATTATAGACCGGTATGTATTCAAGTTAAAGTTGAAAATTGTTTACTGAGTATGGAAGTCGATACCGGGTCCGCCTTATCGTACATTAGTAAAAGCGTATATGATTCATTGTTTAAGAGAATTAACATGAAACCTTGTAATTTAAATTAAAATTTTATGACGGGTCTATTGTGAAACCCTTAGGATTTATTGAGACTGCTGTCGAGTACCTAGGTAAAATTAAAACATTAGATTTATATATTATAAATAAAGGCACTACAAATTTAATCGGTCGACAATGGTTAGCCGAACTGAATATACCGATTATTATATCCAAAAGTAATATACAACATAACTTTGTAACTTTGCACGACTCGAATCGTAAGTTAATTGATGAAATTATTTCTAGACATGAATCTTTGTTCGATGGCACATTGGGAGAATATAAGGGTGGCCTGGCCGAGCTGTTCGTGCGCGAGGGCGCCGACCCTATTTTCTGCCGCGCGCGGCCGGTGCCATATGCACTGCGCGAGCGCGTCGACGCCGAGCTGGATGCCATGCTGCGCGCTGGTGTTATCGAACCGGTGGACCGTTCCGACTGGGCTACGCCACTGGTCGTGGTGCGCAAAGCTGATGGAGGTTTGAGAATCTGTGCTGATTATAAGGTAACTCTTAATCGGGTGTTAGAGGTCGACAGATTTCCGGTTCCGAAAATGGAGGATTGATTCAGTAATCTCTGTGGTAATGTTTTTTTTACAAAGTTAGATTTATCGCAAGCTTATAACCAAATAGTTCTATCGGAGCGTTCTAGACAATATACAGTAATCAACACCCATAGAGGATTATTTAAATACTCGCGTCTCGTCTACGGCTTATCTTCTAGTCCGGGTATATTCCAAAAATTAATGGTTAATATGTTTAAAAATTGCCCTAATGTATTGGTATTTTACAACGACATTTTAATTAAAAATAAAGATTTAAATAGCCACTTACAATCAATAAAAGAAGTATTAGCAATATTAGAACAGAATGGTTTAAAGATTAAAAGAAATAAATGAGAATTCGTAGCACAAGAAGTAAAATATTTAGGATATATAATTGATTCGAACGGAATTCGAGTAGATCCTGATAAAGTAGATGCGATCGCAACAATGCCATGTCCAAATAACATCTCGGAATTGAAATCGTTCCTCGGCATGGTAAATTTTTATGGGAAATTCATTAAAAATTTAAGTACTCATATATTGCCTTTGTATGCTCTTTTAAAAAAGGGTAAGCACTGGGTCTGGGGACCAGAGCAACATGCTTCCTTTGTTAAAATTAAAAAGTTGTTGTGTAGTACCGAGGCGCTGACGCATTTTGACATGGATTGTGAGTCCGTAGTAACCGTGGACGCCAGTGGGCGTGGTCTGGGGGCCGTGTTAGCGCAGCGCACGTCTGATGGCGCTGAGCAGGTAGTGGCATATGCATCGCGACTGCTTACTCAGCACGAGATACACTATAGCCAAATCCATAACGAGGCTTTAGCGATCGTTTTCGCAACAGATAAATTTCATCAGTATCTGTATGGTAGGAAATTTATTTTACGAACCGATCACAAACCCCTCGTCAGTATCTTTGGTCCAAATATAGGAATACCCAATGCGGCAGCTAGCCGTCTCCAGCGTTGGGCGATTAAATTATC
Organism: Mimoniades nurscia nurscia; assembly: GCA_018246595.1. Taxonomy (NCBI): domain Eukaryota; kingdom Metazoa; phylum Arthropoda; class Insecta; order Lepidoptera; family Hesperiidae; genus Mimoniades; species Mimoniades nurscia. The sequence goes on along the minus strand of DWFO01002634.1, from coordinate 1,906 downwards.
CGCTTATAATTTCGAGATTGAATACGTGAGAACGGACAAAAATACTGCCCTTTCACGGTTAATCAGTAGTCAGCGCTCGGAAATAGCATTAGAAGAGGATATTGTGCCTGAACAAACTTACCTGCACTTTGCAACGGAAGCCCTCCTATTAGATTATAGTGGTTTAAAAAAAGCAACTAGTAGCGATCCTATTTTAAGCCGCGTACTAAGTTATCTGATGGACGGTTGGCCCACAGAGATAGAAGTTAAAGAATTAAAACCCTATGCTAATAGGAAAAATGAATTATATTACGAATTAGGATGCATAATGTGGGGTCATCGGGTCGTAATACCAGCTTCGTGCAGGGAAAAAGTTATTTCAGAACTTCATGAGCCACATTTGGGGATAGTTAAAACAAAAGCTTTAGCTAGAAGCTACGTGTGGTGGCCGGGCGTCGATGAAGCAATTGAAGCGGCTTGCCGGGAATGCGGTGTGTGCGCAGCCTCGTCCGCCGCACCGCCGGCGTCCACACCGCGCTCGTGGCCTTGGCTCGTGCGCCCGTGGTCACGTCTGCATTTAGATTTTTTAGGGCCCATAGGGGGAATCACATTTTTAATCGTCGTAGATTCAACATCCAAATGGATCGAAGCGATAAAGATGGATAGGACTACTGCTCGGGCGGTTATCAATGTACTCAGAGACATGTGGTCTAGATTTGGTCTCCCAAAGCAAACGGTTAGCGATAACGGGCCACCATTCGCGAGCTCTGAATTTCAAAATTTTTTAGCACATAATGGCATTGAGCATATTTTCTCGGCTCCATACCATCCAGCTTCCAATGGGGCGGCTGAAAATGCAGTAAAAATTTGTAAACGCGTACTCGTGAAGGCACATAAACAAGGGTTAGACGCAAACGTAGCTTTATGTAGGTTTTTATTAGCGTACAGAAACACAGAGCACGCCACTACCGGGGAAACCCCAGCAAATATTTTACAGGGCAGGAGTCTGCGGATGAGACTGGATACTTTCAAACCGGATAGAGAGGCTCGGGTGGTGGCACGTCAAGACCGTAGAGAGTGGAGTTCGGGTGGTTGTCAACGGCAGTTAGATACTGGTACTCCAGTGTGGTACCGGGATTTTAGAGGCCCAGATAAATGGATAGCCGGCACGGTTGTTAAACGTTTAGGAAGCAGAGATTACAGTATAGAATCTAGTTTCGGAACCGAAATTCATAGACATATCGATCAACTGAGACAACGAGTAGCAAAAGCTACTAATAGTAAGGGAGACGAAACTCCGGGGTTAGAAGCACAAAAGGTAGAAATTGCGAGGCACACACGGCAGTCTTTATCATTCCCCACGACCAGTGGTGAGGACTCGCATCGCTTTACATGCAGTCCCGCAAAGAGTGGTGTAGCGGGCGATACACCGACGGAAATACCGGCACCCACGAGGACAGAGCCGGTGAGTACGGCAATGGAACCTCTTAGCCCAGCACAGAGAGCCGATGTGCCAGCGGGAAAGGAAATAAATACGGCTAATAATGTTAAGGCAAACAGTGGTCATATTCCAGCAATAGCAATAGCAAAGTCGCATATAAGGCGTCGAAGGCCACCAGTGCGCTATGGGTTTGAAGAAATAGATTAATAGTAATAATGTATCAATAATACCTAGTTAATCATAATAGAGATATGTATAAGATTTTGATGTGTATAAGTAAAAGATTTATATATATAATAACAGAATTAGTAATAACTATGTTACATTTTGTATAGTAAATAAGGGTGGAGGTGTTGTGTATTAGTGTACATACGCATATATGTATAGTTATAGGCATATTTTGTGGCATGCGTAACTGCACGCGCCCGCCGCGACAGTCTTCCAATAAACCAGCTACGGAACGCACGCACGTCTTTTATTTAACAG
>DWFO01002633.1:0-13427 GCA_018246595.1 Mimoniades nurscia nurscia | reverse complement strand
CACTACTAGAAAATCTAAATTAGAAAATTTTTGTAGTGTTCGACCCGGGAATCGAACCCGGGACCTCCCGATCGGCACTCGCACTTGCAACAAACACGACCAACGAGGCAGTCACGAGCGCCTGAGTCTAATTCAAGTGAATACACGTTACATTAAACAATTGTCAATTCAGAAATATTAATATCAGTAAAAGGAATATATATATATGTAAAACAGTTTGTCACGTCGCGCGTCGTGCGTCAGGGTGATTATTGTATTATTCGTGAAGCGAATGACATGTATGTTGCTGACAGTTGTTGGTGAATCATTGATTTCTATTAGCTCTTCGTGGATATCCCCGATAGTAGGTATATTAGATAGTAGGTATAGTGGTGTTCCTATTTCTACGATTTTGCCTTTCCATATGAACTTAGATGTAGAAATTTGGTACAGTCCACTTTAAATCGGAGTGCGGAGAACTTTATTAATATAAAATTGCTAATACTTAATTCTTAATTGCCTACCCCTTCGGGGATTACATGTGTTATCTTGTTTTCTTTACCACTTTAGGTCTCTTAGTAGTTAGGGAACACCGAGTCCCACATGTTTCTGTTACGTATAACATGTTAAAATAAAGCTTAATAGCATTTAATTGAAAAATCTCACTGTTTATATCTAAGAGTTTTTCAATTTTTACACCAAGACATAGAAAAAGATGTTCCATTCTCTTATAAATCAATATATTTTCATAGTTTACGTAGATATTTCCGTTGGATACGGTCATAACAATCAACCAAACCAACCAACCTATGTTACGTAACATACGTAACACAAGGTGAGTTATATTATTCAATTACAAACAAAAGTAACATAACACATTTTGTTCTATATGAAATTAATTTTTGTGTTACGACCTGTTTCCTACGTGGATTTCAGTTATTGGGTTTTCATAAATTTTCGTAACGTGGGACTGGTCGCGCCGTATCGCCAGCTGAAATTGCACTCTTACCTATATTGCAATCTTATACCTATTGGCAATGAATTTATCTCCGAAACTATCTAAACAGTATTTTGTATTCCAATGAATGTAATAAATATTTTTTTTCCCAACCCTTTTATCGTTCCACTGCTCGAACATGGGGTCTCATCTCAGAATGAGAGAGTTAAAGCCATAGTCTGCCACGCTGGCCAAGTGTGGTTTGGTAGACTTTACACGCCGTAGAGAACAATTTTAAACTTAAATTTAATCTTTTTTTATTTATATAGGTACCGATTGAAGTAAAACAAATAAGTGTTGAGTGAAGTTTACCAGAGTACATTAGTTAAAACCACAGCCACATCGGTTATGCCGTTACCGCGATTAGCATGCACTAACGTACAGACAAACAGATAAAAATTCTAAATACCATTGTTTTGGATTCTATTGGGTAAATACAGACCTCCTGTTAGTCTTGTAAAAATGTCTTCTATGTACTACAGGCACGGATGTAGGTACTACCTCTCCCGCGGAAATGAACATTTTTCCACGATAAAATATGTATATACATATTTTTTTGCTGCCCTGGATAACAGGGTATAACCATACTGAATTTCGTCAAACACAATTATTTTGTTTTTCCATGATTGGTGTACGTACAATTAGACAAAAATGTCAAAATAATACTTATTGGTTTTGTGTCATGTTCGTAGCACGAAACAACCATTTTTGAATATAATTTTATACACAGGGTTCTTCCTTGTTACCGTTCCACTATACATAATATATGTATGAATTTTGTAACTTTTCAATTGACAGTGATTATTGCTTGTGTTCGTCTAATTTCTCTCCACTTACTGCCCTTTATAGTTTCATATTATGATCAAATGGTATAATTCCTTGAGGATTGAAATAGAAATAGAAAACTAATAACAGTGCGAAGTAATTATGTGTAGGTATAACTTGTTAGAATTAGTGTAAGTAAAGTGAGTTCCGAGTGATTGAAAATTTATACGTGAATAAGTTTTTTAATCAGTAATTGCACTACGTAGAGTACGTAGCAGTCTATTTCAGTCTACTGCTACACAGACGCGTTCCATAAAGAACAGTACCGTGAACTGTTTACAGTTTGCCGCGTCCAGCTTCTGCCAGCAACCCTTCTGCGTACCGTTATCCGTACGTGATATGTCTCAAAAATAGTTTTTTTAAATTGTAGGCTGCTTGTGTGGATAAGCTTAACTATTGCTCGGAGCTTAAGCAAATTTGGGTGTGTTGAGAAATTAATAACGGCATCGAAATTCAGGATATATTGAATGGCTGAAAAGCCTTCTATTTCCGGAGGAGAGTACGAATTCTTGTTCCAAATCCAATTTAAAGATATGGATTTTCGTATAATTTATTATACGCTCGATATACAGTTTAAGGATATATGTATCTCATTCTTATACATAGGTACTATACAAAATGCTTACGTTGGTATGTAATGCGCCGACCTAATTAATACACATAGTAACAAGTAAAAATATTGTCTTTATTTACAAATAAAACCGTTTGAAGTAACTGTTTAAAATTGTCTAATCATAAAAGAAATTTAAGACGACAAAAACTTCAAATACAAATAACAAAGACTACAGATAAAATTCATAACATTATTAAGCTTAAAACACATTTACATCAAACTTTATCAAAAATACAGCAACAAAGATATTAATAATTGATATAATAGGTTAATACAATGGGTATTTTTAACATACGTTTGATACACGTCCCTCGGGAAGCAACGGTACATTCCCGATGGTTGTTCTATACAACAGTTAATTATCGCCGACTGTAGCACTCAAAAATATGTACTTTTAAATAGATATTATATGACACCTAGTGATTAACAACTTGTTAATGGTAAGTTTACGACAGTTGAGAGCGAATCAAAGATCAACTTCATATAAAGTAACTGTTGGTATTGCCAAGCTCGACGACATTACTGTATGTCTTTTGTATATTAAAAGGTATGGCCAACAAGCAAACAATGACCTTTGCAACAACAGAGGAGTTACCAATGTGTTGCGTTTCGATCATTTAAGAAAAATCTTTTTGAAACTCGTATTTTCTTTTGTTTATATCTTAAAGTTATTAGAGTGTTGATAATGTGTGTAATTACCGTATGCGGGCGGCCGCTGCAGCGCGTCGTAGGGCGCGCACCACGACCCCATCACCACGTTCTGCCCGTACAGCCCGCCCGGCACCGAGCCCACGCCGCCCACACCACTGCTGCCTGCGGACACATTAATTATTATTATTATTGTTATATTAAGACGATCGGCGACTTACGGGGGCAACGACCACCGAGCACTAAATATCCTTAATGACCCGACGCGTTCCTTTTGCGTTCATAATTAATTTTTAAATATTCCAATTATAATGATTGTAAAAAACAAATAATTAATGATATAAAAAATATAATAGTTGAACGATTCATAAGTTATAAAGAGCAAAAAAACTCCATTGATACCTACCTACTAATGTGTGTATGTGTCAATTATTTATTCATAAAAAAAAGTCATAAATGTCAGTATGCCGAAGTTTAAAAATATAAAATCAAAAGTAGGCGATTAAAAAAAAAATGTCTATTAATAATTTTAAATTATCGTACGACTATACATAGCAGTGTCAAGTAACACTATCAAGTGACAGTATTAATTATAACACAATAACTGAATATACGTATTGTTAATAATATTTCTACTGAGACCCGGGCAGTAATGGAGATATTATCGGGAAGAACTCGGAAGACTAGGAACTTTGAGATGGGATACTAGAGGAGGCGAGGAGTCATTGAGGGTTGTAACGCTAAATGAAGTAGATGACGTATAATTCCTACAATTCTAAGCAGGTTGTTAATGTCTATGGACGGTGGTAGTCACTCCTGTCTTCGTTCTTTTCATATAATATTAGAATCGAGGATAATAGAACAGAAGATAATAGGGCCGAGATGGTGTCTAATAGGAACGGGTGAACATTTTGACGGTGGAAAGGCGGATATTTTTTCTATCATTAAGTTATTTGGAAATTAAATTATTTCCATATTAATTGCATAGAATTTATTTGAAAACATAATCGCAAACAGTGCAGAGATCAGTTTAAAGAAATAGCCAAGAAGAGAATTTCGTTACACGAGCGCAAGATCTGACCGACGACGCTATCAACAAAAACAACACAACAAACAACAAACCTGCAATCATGGCAAAGTTCTGCAGCCAGCTTTGCGCTAGCGGGATCGTATCCATCGTGGCGCGGCAGGACGAGAGAGTTAAACGATTTCCCTAGAGACGCGAAGATGCAGGCGACCCGGCGGTCAGAGGTCAGGGCGCACACTGAGCAGCGTTACCGCGACGACCATCACCTTATCGCTTATGATTCACGAGGATGGCTTTGTTACGCTACTGTGTGACGTGCGCTGCCCGACTCCCGCCCGTAAGTTTCAAACAACTGGACTTTTTGTTATCAGCTATTCGTAGATGTTTATATGTATAAAATATAAGAAAGAAACAAATATATTTTGCTCTATAAAAAAAGCTTGAATTGAAAACCGTACCTTATATAATTATTTAGTCCATAATTTGTAGATAGTAGAGCTAGTAATAGAGAATATTTTGAATAATTATTACGTGGACTAGACGAATTATAGAATTAAGGTCGTAGTTTCAAGGAATTATGTATTCAACTACAATCTTTATGGTTTGTTTGTAAACAATCAACGGGTTTGGTGAATGGCTTTATTTATGTTATATCAAGTTTTATATAAGTTATAATATGTATTATACAAACTAACGTCCATTATATTCGGATGTACTGATAAGATTATGCCTCACGAAACGGCATCACCGCGTCGTCGTAGCGGTGCGAGGATCATAAGTTCATTATGTCAAATAATTTAACCGCCTGCGATTTTGTTGTGAGTGTTACAACATTTTTTTAGCTTCGTAATAAAGATAAACAGAGGGGCGCAGATAACCGGAGATGACACAACAGAACGCCTCGTTACCTCACTGCACCGTTGCAGCAACATATGTCATAATTTAGTGTAATAATACCTACCTAATATTTATTATAGAAACATTAATTCTTTCCAAATAATCTGTTGTTTAACTTTACAAAATAGTTTTATTTCCACATGCTGTTCATTACGCTCGTTAGACTAGTAAAACAGGCAGAGTCATGCAAAATCATATAGCGTGTTGATTTTCAGTGATTTTCAGTTTCATATAGGTAGACATTTGCTGTAAAACGCTGACGCTTTTTCCTTCCGCAATCACTCGCGGGGGCTCGATCAAAACAGATCGAACAAAACAAGAAGTTTATCCTCTTGGCCCGTTGGTATCGTTCTGCGAATACTCGATACTGAATCACTTGTGGTTAACTTGCGCAAGTGGCCGATACTCGTCTGCGTCAACAAGTGCCTCATGTGATTCCCAACCGTATAATTGTAAGTGTAAATTGTATACCTAAAGAACAGGTTGTCATTTTATGCTACAAGATTGTAATTGCAAATCAGTACGACCTATATCTGAGCTCCATGTAATTCGGGGGAATGTGGCGAGGATCCTCTTGCGATTCAGAGAAGATTAAACGTTGCCAATAGCGGAAGTGGATTGCTCATTTCTATCTTTGAAGGATGGATATACTAATATACCTATAAACAAGCCATCCAAACACGATTTTCTTAAATTATCGAGCGTCCCTTTGATCACACTTCTATGATGCTAGACTGCGAACTCCATTAACTCATACTGATATAACATGGAAGGTAATCGTCTATATCAATTAGATACCAGGAAATTTGCCCAAAGAGCATAGAGCAATGTGAGCAAAGGTATATTTAGGACATAAATTTATACGGAAAAAAAATTTAAATTATAGGAAAATAATTTAAAATATGGATACATACATAATACCACCAAAAAGATTTCGTTCAATAAATCTAAATGTAATTACGCATCATTGTATTGGACATTTGTTACCCTTAGTCCTAAAAAAATAGTTTTGATTCGAACAGCAAGCTGGCGTCTGTTTCTATTCAATGTTCGAAGACAGATATGTAAAGTACGAGTATACATCCGAGTTACAGGGAAAAAGCATATCAAAAAGGGAAAATATTTCCTAGTAACATAGGTATAGATAACAGTAATAATATTACAACACTCTCTCGTTTAACTGTCAATTTAACGCGTACATTGTTATTATCGAGCATTGAGGCAAATCATTAACTAGACCAACGTAACCAGTAACCCAACTAATATGGCGTGTAAGTGGTCTAGATTATGATTTTTCGCGATTGTCTTTTTATGTGAACAAAGTAGCAAAATAAGCAGGCAGTAGCTTCAGTAGCTGATACGATCCTTACGAGGACATGGCTACGGGTGTGTTGATTACATTAGTTAATATCATTATATAATAGACACTGTTTTTCGTTCCACTGGATATGGATATGTTGTTAGAACTAGATGGATTATAGTCTATTGCACTAAATTACACATCACTATGTTTTCCTTCAGTGTTATAATAACAATATTTGGATTTAATATGGAATTATTTTCGCCGCTTCAATTTCGCCGCTGGTAATTTCATTTTCACGTACAAAAAGTGTTCAAATGAACCGATTTTCAATAAATACAATTTGAATTTGAAAGGCGTATACAAAACGATATATAAAACTACAACATATAAAGAATTAAGGTTTTGTAAGCAAACACTTTATTATAATCATTTCAGCCTGCACAATGGAATGTTACCGTGATATGAGTCGTGATGAGCCGCGTGGTGATGCCATACGTTCTGGTGGGGCGCGAAGTGCGCGTACTGCTGCAGCCGGCCGCCGCCCGCCACGTAGCCCAGCCCGTAGCCCTCGCCCTCCCCGCCGTAGCCCGCGCCGCCGCTGCCGCCACCGAACATACTGCCGTCGGACCTCAGTGCTGGACCATCCTCTGTCGACCACAGATCTGAAACAAAAGAACTGCATTAAGGCAATTGAATTGAAGGGAAACGCAGATGCGCCTTAAGGTACCTAGGAAAAGCTTATTGAGAACTTTGAGCATTCGTTCAATATGTTGGTTAAAGGTTGATGGATGCAGGCGTCAAGGGGTAATAAGCTTCACTAATCTTGAGCGTATAGATACTGGCTGAAAGGGGAGTCAGAAGTCTCCGAAAACATTGTGCGTGTATGAAGAGAGTGTCGAATATGTCATGTTTGTTAGGATAGAGATAATCACGCGCTACTCTCCGTGTTCTGCTTGTCCACGGGGAACTTGGCGTAATGTTAAACATTTTTCGTGTATTGACTGCGAGGTACTGTGATGAGAAAAAGAAATATCATGCCTGTAATCCCCGAAGAGGTAGGCAGAGGAGTGTAATACACTTCCACGTTGCACCAGTTACGTTTACATCCCACTTTAGAATGGATGGTGGTGAGGCTATTGTAAATTTAATTTAGTAAAAATCCAATAGTCTCCGACCCGGGAATTGAACCAATATAATAACGTCTCGATTGAGAGTCGCGCTTGCAACCTATACGACCAAGAAGCAATCGTTACTATTTAGTTGTTTTTGTAATTTACACTAAATATACACTTTATGTTATCTCACTTGCCGGAAAAAGTTTCGTTGGAGATTTATGAAGATTTTTTTTACGGGGTATAAGTAAAATATATATGAGGGAGGTTGTTATTCAGTCAGTTAATCATTTGATATGATGCTACTAGGTATGCCACGTGGGTAGAGTTTATCGCAAGTGCGACTCTATATCTGTGTTAGAGTTCCTATAATTATATTGAAACACACGTTGTGTTTCAATATAATTATTTATAAGTATATATATCACGTACTTATAAAATTAATAGAAACAATCATTTTCTAGTATTTGATGTTTGCTAATATTTTATAGATTTTTTGCCAAAACCTTAACCTTGAAGACGTAGTATAGATATAATTATGTATGTGTAATCATCAAATCATTTAACTTCTTGTATTTCGTCTTGATCTCCCATCTTTACAACGACACGCATTAACACAACTATATAGGTAATGTTCGGTAGTGTTCGCCATTGATGTTAGTGCCTAATGTTTTTCGATGAAACGGTATAAAGTTTCGCGGATATTACTCCCTCTTGTCTAACGCCGATAGGATTCAAGTTACTGTCATGTAATCGACTGACATAGTGGAAGCATTATAACGCATTCTTTAACGCCTGGATGGATGACAGTCGGTTTGAGAGCGCTGCAACGCCTAGCACCGCTAAGGTCTTGATGTAATCTAATCTTAGTGTAGCCCAAAGAGGCACCACGTATCGGTAGATTATAGTCCTCGGTGTTTTGTGTAACATCCCATATCATATGCATGCTTGCTCAGGAAGCTGGCTTTCATCGTCATCAGCTTATTGCAGCCCACTGTTGGACATAGGCTTCCGGACATCCGTTAGGACATAGGCACCCCCGCGAGGGGGTAAGCAAATAATCCCCAGGTTGAGCATGCGGTTTGGGGATTTTTTACTTATTTATTTACCTTTTATTGTACAACCTAAATACAAGGTAGATTATACAAAAGGCCGATTTAATACCTAGTGGCGTTTTCTACCAGGCAAATTTTGGTGATGAAAAGAAATTAGCGGTATGCGGTAACAAAAGGACAAACAATGATCGTCGTAGGCGGCCAGGACATGGAACTGTGCCTAGGCCTAGGCAGGACGCGCTGCACCGCGATCTGCCAGCGCCGAGTTTAGTCGCCCCCTATGACATCCTGTACCCCGGCACCGAGTTAGCGAATTTATTCTTACTGCGCTCCGACACGGAAGTCGGCTGGCTTTAATTTAATTAAATAAAAATGTAATAATTTAATTTATTTATTCTACATAAATTTAATTTAAATTTTACTTAAAAATCCGTTCGCCAGTTTTATACATACATTGAATACTCGTATATGTAACACATATGCTGTGGTTGTGGTTGGAATTTGTAGATAGGTTAGCCTCGGTTGGTTTGACGCCATTCACAACAAATCAATCCCAGCATTGAGTGGCGTCATTTATTGTAAAAACAAAATATATTTGTGTCACAAAACATTGTTGCGTGACACACATAGGGCGATATAGTTCGCAGTTAAGGCTTCAAGAATCAGAGCACGATCATGGCTCACAGCTATCGAGCGGGGCGTGCAGATAGCGCCGTATGCAAGCGGCCGCTGATACGACACGTACGTCCGACAACCGCTACCTGCATTCACTATCTAACTAATCAAACAACAACACCTTTATTACCATACTAATAAGATATATTTTAGTGGAACAACGTCTGAATGACAGCAAAGTTACAGTGGCAGGGTGTCGCCACAGTGACTCAGTTACCTAATATCGGTTGTATTGAAATCGCATCGTTGCAACAAGTTGCGTTCAGTTGACAAATAGTACAAATACCTAAATAAGTAGAATCCACGTTACGCATTCGGAGATACTCCATCGCAATCGCGTGATGTTGCCTCCGGGGACACGTAGCGAACTTATAATTGTTAATTATATTGAAATTTAATGATGATTTATTTCGAACGATGACTTTTAAAAGGCAGGTGGTAGTGTGGCTTGATGAGTTTTTTTTTATTACTTATTTATTCTTCACAATAAATTTAATTTTTTAAACCACAGGACGCTTGCTGGAATTGAAATTTGGGACTCAGAATGGATGCTTGAATGGTTCAGGGTTATCTGAGCTGCGGCTGTCATTCCTTGCGATGCCCAAAAAAAAAATTTCCTTTTCTGAATAATGTCACTAAGTTATATTTATTGTAATATTAAGGAGATTTTATTCTTATTAACCAAAATGTTATACATGATTGATAATATATAAGGTTCTAGATCTATTAGAATAAGAAACGAAATAAAACGGTGATTGAAGGTCACCTATTAAACGCCATAATATGTTGTATCTTAGTAGACTGGTATATAGAAAATGGAATTTCATCAGAAACCTAGACCCAAGTGACGACTTAATTCACCAAATTTTCATTACAATCGAACGAACAGTTTAGTAAACAAACGGGTTGGGGAAAAAACAAACATTCATTTTCGTACACGAGTTGTACATTAATATAACACCGTATCCTACTTTTCAGTCTAATTCTTTAATACAATCCCTGGCAGGAAATGTGGAATTTGTGTTTATGTATGTAATGTAGATTTTACATGCAGCCATTAGATGCAAATGATACGTCTCGCCGTTAACAGTGCCAGAACGCTCGTTTAAATGTCGACAGCCGTACGACACTGTAACGTAGTCAATAAACATTTGGATTCAACCTAAACTTGTGTAATAAACCCGTTTTGGGTAACAAATGAATTTAATGGCCGCCGTTCTATCATAAAGCCGGTGTGGAACCATGTTATGTATGTGGAGGCAGCATGTAGAGAAGGTGCTAATGACAAACAAACCCGGTGCGCAGCGCTCGCGTCGCCGCACGCTGAGACTTAATGTTACTTGTACGTTTTTATGTTAATCAACTTTTAAGCTTATTACTTTGCGAGATGAATATTTTCAAAAGGACGTACGTAAAAAACGAAACCGAACAGTGGGGTACGCATAAAAAGAAGCACGTGGTTGTAAAGTAGATTGAGTTAATGCTGCTTACCGTACTTGTTAAGTGTTTGTAAGAGTCCTTGTTATCTAAAGAAATTACATCGTGCGGTAGGAGATAGCATTAAAATCTACTAGCGCGTTCTGAACCGTAATATTTTTAGCTTATCTTTTCTATTAATGTACACTATGAATCTGATATTTTATTTTCATATAATACGTATTTCTGGAGTTCTGGAGCTGAGAGGGTGGACCCGATCAGAGAAGACTGTTGTTCAGCAACAGATATCCAATTGCGGATAGATGTCATATTGCATGACATAACTAAAATGTCAGAGTATTTGTTTTTTTTTGTTAAATACGTTACTGTAGACATGAACCACACAAAAAAACATTTAGAAATCATGAGAATTTAGTATAATTAAAATTAAAAAGTATTATATAAGGTCCATTTAAGATAATGATGCAGTATGTGCTCGTAATGGTCTATAAACAAAAGCTTCTCATTATTTTCAATGTAACAGGGATCATTTTGGATGTATGAACACATGATAAGTGGTGATCAGTAATGCTCCAAAGCTTTTCTCACTAAATGGGTCGACAAAGAATTACGCACATTAAAATGTTTACAGAATTTCAAATTTACCTATGATAAAGGTAATATTATAGGTATACATAATGTTAATAGCAAGTATTTTTCATAGTTTCCACTCTTACCAAATATAATAAAGTGTTAAAATTTAAAATATCATGAACAACTAACACGAAAAGATCTGATTCTAAATTATTCAGTATATATATTTTTGGATATATACAATACATACACTTTATTGCACATTGAAGGCTGAACTGAAAAGTCATAAAAAATATGTACCTACTCAAAGTAACGAAGAGCAAGAAAAAGTGTGCAATAGGCAGCCTCGTCGCTCAAGTAGCCATTTATTCTAGACGACTTATGTGTATAGTAAAAAAAGAAATTCAAGATGGAAAGGAAAAAAAATAGGGTGTGCGGAATTTAAAAAGATAAGAGAAAGAGAAAAAATTAAATAAATATAAAACATCAAAAACAACACAAGCTACACAGAAAAGTAGCGAGCGAACACACCGATAAATACAGAAGTGGAAAAGATAATTGAGGTTTTTAATATGGATAATATAATAATTTTATTTACATATTTTATATAAAATTTTACATAAAATTATATATATATATATATTTTACATAACATATATTTTACATAAAAAATAATTGTATTTAATTTTACATCTAAACTGAGAACACATTCGAACTCATCATATAAATTTTTGTCGAATCCCAATCCCAAGCAAGCAGAGTGCAGTAACTTCCGCATTGACAACTTAGTGTGTTAGGGCCCCTTGTTTATCAGGTTGTCTCTTAACTTTAATGTTAACGAAACTACGTAGAAAAGAAATGGACAAAGCCATGGCATGTCCACATGTCGAACGTATACACGAGGGTCTATCATTTTATGGGTAAAGATTGAATTGATTAGCTTTAGTTGTAAGCACATTGGACTCATTTGGTTAGAGGTTAGTGTATTCGGAACAGCGACCGTTAGTTCCATACCGGTAACAAATTGGACTGGTGCAATCTGATCGTAATTTGTTCATATGACGTGAGCTCCGCTGTTATTTATGGCACATTTTTAGTCACTATTTATTGCCCGTTATTTATAGCGGGCGTTTTGTTACAGACACATGGTGACAACTAGTAGCGCCATCTAGTTTGGAAATTGTGAGACGTCTCAGTAATAAAATTACATGCATATATGTATATATAGAGTATGTAAGTAGCAAGCGTTTACGTACTTAATATTACGAAATTAATAACTGCGTTTATCTCGTTTTTTTTATGTAATACTTGTTATTTTTATAGAACGCCTTTTAACATGTACACATACGATTTTTTTAATCCGTTATATATACATCCAATTTTAAATATAACCCCTACCTTTTAATGCAAGACTGACTTCCAAGCGTACATTTTTGTCATGGATACATGGCGACCCTACTGAAAGCACTCAAAATGCCACCATTAGTGCGGTCGCTAAAAAGTTGCTTTCGTCGCGAAACCTCGCACACGTGGCGCGGCTGAGACTGTTACAAGCTTACCAATAGTGCGTTATGAGATACCATTAGATTGCCTGGAGCCTCTTGGATTCTTCTAGAATTAAAATTTAAAAATATACATGTTAATATTTAAATGAAGAATCAACAGGCGACGCAGCTGTAAGTTACACCAGGTAGACTCTATGAGATTTGTTCTAATGTTAGATATATGTATTCGTAGCTTGCAGTAAATGATATTTACTCTGGCTCGTTTGATACCTGTATACAAAAAATCTGCACTGACAACATAATACAACACAATGTATAATAATAATTAACATATATTGGGACTTTGTGATGTGTTATTACGCACTAATAAAATTAAACATAATAATCATACATATGTTTGGGGCATTTCACATAACATCACCTCATTAATCATCGTCTATATTGTGGCAAGCAGATATCATATAAACTGCGTATATATGACTTAAATGAATGGCTTATGGGTAATCTTACAAGCAAACACAGAACGAACTACCACACCCACGCACCACAGACCCACTCTTATTATTCAAGCAATTGTTGCTAAAATACCTTGTTTTTTTGGATGAAGGATGTAAATGTCAATGTTAAAAAACGTAACATAACATCGCGCCTGCAATTCCCCAAGAGGTAGGCGAAGGAGTGTAGTACACACTCACGTTTTACCAGTTAAACTTACGTCACATTATGAAAAAGGTGGTCAGTCTAGTGCCATACACGGGCCACATAACCGAAGAGCAGTCCA
>DWFO01002632.1:0-13427 GCA_018246595.1 Mimoniades nurscia nurscia | reverse complement strand
GGGACTTAAAAGTAACTGGTGAAACGTGGGAGTGTTCTACATTCCTCTGCCTGCCTCTTCGGGGATTACAGGCGTGAAGTTACGTTTTATATCATCATGTCATTCCAATTATCTGTGTTGGCGTAGACTGAGACTCCTAAACTCCACCGGTTACTTTCAGAATAAATGCGTTACGCTTCGTAATTGTTTTCTCAAACATTCTTCGAAGACTTCGCCTTATATATATTCTAATAAAAGTTATAATAAAAGTAGCTTCTGCAACAGTAATAATATTTTCTTCTCATCATAAATTTAACTCAACAGCGGTGTAAACGGAAATAAACATATCGCCTGTTCGAAATAAAAATTCATACAACGTAGCAAATGTAAAACAAAAAAACGCGAACTGAGACAAAGAAAGTTTGCTGACTGTACTCTTAAACGAATTGTATATCGCTGCACATGTACCGAGTTTAGCAGCTAATGTTCCTGGGGAACTGTTAACACGGCTCGAGTCCGAATGTTCTGAACGTTACCGGGTGTTCGTTCGAGCTGTTCCAGCAAAATGTACATTTGTTCCACCCGTGTTCTTCCAAGTTCCGATTGAAAAATAAAATATAAATGTTGCAGTAGGTACTTTGGAAGTAGAAACTGCTAGTAAGTTTTCTTTGTGACAACAGAAACACTACAGTAGGACGTTTTCCTGAACCTACGAAGTGGGACTTGTATTAAACCCGGTGGAAATTTAATAGTGAGCTGTACATAACTTCACGCCTGTAAGAGGTAAGCAGAGCAATGTAGTATATTCTATTAATATAGTATAGGATCCCGCTGTATAACGAAGTTCACCGAGATGATCAATCGATGAAAAGTATTTTATCACCACCATCATCATCATCATCAGCCTATTCCCGTCAACTGCTGGACACAGGCCTCTCCAATAGCACGCCACTGAGCTCGATCTTCAGCTCTTTGCATCCAATCGTTGCCAGCCACTTTGCGTATATCGTCACTCCACCTAGCCGGAGGGCGTCCTACGCTACGTTTGCCAAGGCGTAGTCTGCACTCCAGGACACGTCTACTCCAGCGGTTATCGGTCCTGCGACAGATGTGACCAGCCGACTGCCACTTTAGCTTGCTAATCCGATGGCCTATGTCGATAACCTTGGTTCTCTGTCGGATCACATCAAAGTATTTTATATCAAATTAAATATGGTAATAAATATATTGCAAATGAATTGACTGAAAAATTTCAGTCCGGAATATAATTAAATAATTATTTAAAAATTATTTTTTTCAAAAATTTCACTGGTTTGATTAATATACAAATACCATATCAATGGAAAGTATGAAGCCTGTAGAATATGCACACGTTAGGTTAACTATTTTTTTCTCGTCACGACTCTTGGGTAGACAGGTATAAACGGGTAATCGATACTAGTAATTTGCACCGGGCTGGTTAATGAATTAAAGTTAACTTAAAATAAAGATTATTTCATTATCACGATGGTATAGGGTTGACTGCGAAAAATCAGTCCTGAATTCCGGTTGTTGAGCTTTAAAAAGTGAAATATTGCATCGAGTGAATGGGTGCGACAGAGAGGTCCCAGCAAACGATCCCATAGGATAGAAGAGGACACAGCATTGCAGCTGTTTATAGTTCATCCATTGACAAAAAATCCTTATTATATATATATATTTTTTGAATTTTGAAAAATGACACGGACTATCATGGAGCTTGGCCACCCCTGCTTTATGGTCTTAAAACTCCTCACGCGGAGTGTTTTAATGTCTAACAGAAGAATGAAAAGTACTCACTTCTGAGAGCATTAATAAAATGTCGTGAGCAACTTGACAGTGGAAACGAAGGCTAATTAAATTGACTGTCACATTGTATCCGTCTCCTAATTCCATTGTATTGGACTACTCCGGGAATCTTCCACTCTTTTCATTGGTTTCGTACTTACGTACGAGTACTACTGTAGAACTTAACGAGACACGAGATTATATACTTGTACAATTGTTGTGACTGTAATGATATTAATGATCAAAGAAATGTTTCCGTTTTATTTAAAGTTGCTTTACTCGGAATTGCTCAACGGTTAACCTCAGAACTGGGTATGTGAGAATTAATTAAATGAAGCAATATGCAAAGGAATATAGTACACTCCCACGATTCATCAGTGACGATTACGTCCCACTATGGAATAGGTGGTGAGCCTAGCCCGACCTTTGATCCGAACCCATTACCTCTCGATCGCCACGCGTTTGTATCCGACACAACCAACGAGATTAATCAATCGCTTCTAAAATTATGAAAAATGTTTGAAATATAACGACTGATGTAAACAATATTATGAAAAATGTTTGAAATATAAGAACCGACGTAATACAGAATGGCACGACACTGACGACACTTTTATCTCGGGTGTCGTTAGAGAGGTGGAATCGATGACGGCTGCTGGCATACAAATGAGTTAGATGACGATCGTTGCATAATTTATCATAGAAACACAGTACAAAAAAGTGCGGTAAGTTAAATGTATTTAGTTTATAAACTTCTAGATCAGTTACCATACTGATTAAACTGTGCTATACGAGTTGTGCAAGTAAATTCTTTATCAGCATCAGCCTATTCCAGTCCATTACTAAACATTGGGCTCCCGTGGGGGGTTATACCTGTCATCCTCACGCTGGGCATATTGGTTGGGGATCGCAGAGCACAGCTCTTCGCACCGACAACACTGCTGAATGAATTATCGACTGTCGATAAAATTAATATAACAAAGTCAGCTATATTTTCCTACAGTAACTCTTGGTTGCAACTTTTTATTTTCTTTCTAAAAATCAATCGTTTCTCTATCAGTATATTAAGTAATGACGTACTTAGTGCTGAAACCAAACGCTAGACCAATTATTCTCAGAGATTAAATTACGCACCACCCAGCCAATGTTTTAGAAGGCAACAGCCTCTAATGAATATCTTCATCTAATGAAGCTTTCAAGCATTTTGTTTATTTATCGAACTAAAAAATGAACTTCATATATAATGATTGTTCTCCCAAAAACTGAGCTCGACGTTAAGTTTGTTTAAAGTCTCATTAGTAAAGTATCAGCCCTGGGACTATCAATAACCTTTTGTTTTTGCGTTAACTAAATATTCTAGGGCCGTAGACCCAAGTGCGCTCGCCAAATCGCCAAGCTCAAGTCTGAGTCAGACTGACTCAGACTTCAGCACGTCGTGGAATTGACATGCTCCGTATTTCCCTTACACATTTAGGTACCCATTTGATATTCTAGAAATATTTTCAGCTATATTAACTAAACATTTCATGGAGGAGTCACGAGTTTCCAAGTCCAACGTGCTTGTATGAAGAGTGGTGAACGTAGAAATAGCACGTCAGGTTGGTAAAGATGGTGATGTTTTCGGAACACACCGATCTCTGTGCTTATCGGTGCGGAGTAAGAATACATTCCCCGACCCCGTGCCGAGACACAGGCTGGCGTAAGAGGCGACTAAACCCAGCGCTGGCAGAGGGCGGCATCATGCGCTCTGCCAAGACACAGATACATGCCCTGGCCGCCTATGGGCAGCAGCGTAGGCGGCGCGAGAAGCAGTGTTCTGCGATCCTCAACCCACATGCCCAGCGTGGGAATTGGGGACATAACGTCTCAGGGGAGCCGTATGTCCAACAGTGGACTGCAATGCTGATGACGATAATGATAATCTCTGCCTACTTCGCAACGGACCTAGCTTAATGATGTTATAAATATTATGTTTCCAATGCACTCGCGATGCATCCCTGGTATTAAGTATTTTTTTGACAAAAGCTGAGTCCTTCTTAATCTGACATTTGCAACTCAGTGTATTTTTTGTCATGTATATAATTGCAGTATATATAACAAATTATATTTTTTTCTATAAACATGTGTAACATATTATGTATAGATGTATATGTATATGTGTGTATGTATGTTTGTATGTATATGGATGTGTGTATGTATATGTATATGTGTATGTATATATCTTATATTTTTATTGGAGTTAGGTGAGCGCCTACCACACACTGCCACCATCACCCAAAGTTCACTGGGAGAGAATGCCATTAGGCATTAAGCACGCCCTTGTACCCCTTAGTTTTAAGTTGTTACACAAAAATGAATAAATGTTTTTTTTGTATCATAATGTTACAAGTCTCTATACAAGTATGGACGAAAAAATTTCACTTGTATGTTTAACCACTGTCTGCCTACGTCTCTACAGATCTGTCTGAATCGCACAAAATATGACCTCAAATACAAGACCAACACTCGTGATTTGGTCTCAAGTTCATAAGCACTTCCGTCACTCAGTGCCACGGTATCTTATACAGGATTATCTCAATATAACACATGGACGTATTAAGCCCTTAATTTGCTATACATATATATATATTACGGATCTGAACGTGTGTTATCAGTAAAATTGGCTCGTGTCCAAGGCCTCGTTCTGGACAATGCTCATACATAAATTACAATTTCTGTGAATGCATCGCTGGCAACTGAGCCATCATTGGCCACATGTCTCATGAAAAGACTGAAGCGATTAACGATACGATAATTTTCAAGCGCAAATAAAAACCCGTAATTTATTATTTTCAATCGAAATAGATATGTTATCATTAATAAGAAACGTTAATTTTATTACCCAATAAAATTGCCTGGCTCGTTGGTCGTGTTGGTTGCAAGTGCGACAGCCCATCGAGAGGTTCTGGGTTCAATTAAAAAAAAAAATCTAGTAGTAGCTCGGAGTCTGGATATGTGCCCGGTGTACCTATGACAATAGGATTACAACCTATTCCATAGTGGGACGTAAACGTAAC
Organism: Mimoniades nurscia nurscia; assembly: GCA_018246595.1. Taxonomy (NCBI): domain Eukaryota; kingdom Metazoa; phylum Arthropoda; class Insecta; order Lepidoptera; family Hesperiidae; genus Mimoniades; species Mimoniades nurscia. The sequence goes on along the minus strand of DWFO01002632.1, from coordinate 8,586 downwards.
TGATGAAACGCGGCAGTGTTCTACGTTCCTTTGCTTAGGGGATTACAGGCGTGATGTTAAGTAATAAAAGTAATATCACGCCTGTAATCCCAGTAGAGGTAAGCATATTAGTGTAGTACATTCTCACGTTTCACCTGTTACGTTTACGTCCCACCGTGGAACAAGGGTTGATCCTATTGCTGTATAGTGGGCACAAATTTGGACTCCGCGCCACTAATAGGAGTTTCAAGATAGAAAAATCTTACAGTCCTTATCCGGGGATCGAACCCAGGACTTCTCGATCAGTCGTCGCGCTGGCAACTACTCGACGAACGAGACAATCACATAACGTAATTTCTCGGATCTCTTATGGGGTGCATGAAAGCCTTCCCGAGCGGCCACCATGTCTGATTAACTACGAACGTATACTGCCCGGCGCATTTTGGATATTGCGACCAATGCTTTCACCACCATAGCTGATCATTCACGAACATCTATCGACGCGACGAAGATCTCTTATGACAACCCAATTACTAAAAGTAGTCCAGACAATATAAATGCCCTTCTCATATCCCACGCCGTTAGTGAGACATATCTGCATCATAGAATAAAAGTCCATAAAATGTGATATTTTTTATGGACGCCAATGTTTTATATCGCCCAAGTAGATGGAGTATATAAACACGACCCTATTGCGCGAATAGACATTTTTACGAGGAATCATTATTCCTCAGATCAATGGAAGAGAATTTGTACTGAACATAATACTGGCAAATTCGTAAGCCCACATGTCCAGCGTGGGGATTTGGGCAATAACAAAGGAGGAGGCCTATGTCATGCAACAAACTCATGCTGATGGTGAATGAAATAAATTCGTGAAGATACAAAATTTTATATTGATAAAACATTTGCAATTCATAGTAGGCAGAGATTTCCAGTTTTTTTTCTAGTAACAATAATATGATTTCCAGTAACAATAATATTATATTCATGTCAATAAATAATGTTGTACTATTAATAAATCATTTAAGATTTGAACTAAACATTTAAATCACATTGGATAGGTCGTAAAGCCAAATCGTTATACACAGTTACAATTTAAAAAAAAGTAACTTCATGCCTGTCATCCCCGAAGAGGTAGGCAGAGGAATGTAGGAATCCAAGGGCGGTACCCCTTGGAATGTAACGCTTCTTATTTACGTAACTATTTTTCTTCATTACAAAAATAGGACGCAATAAAACCCTAATCGCTTAGATTTTAACGTGTAACTCAGTAGGCTTCGGTTTCATATCTTCACCCACGCACACTCGTACACCCTTATTATTACGAAGTTAGCTATATTTAAATATATGAATAAGAATTACTGAGTGTATGAAGAGAATGAGTGAAGAAAAAGTACATCAGGGTCTGTAAGGTCATAGATATGTGTAGCACTTAATTTTCTATGCCTACACCGTATGGGAACTGGCTATATTTATATAGCCAACATATATCTTAACATTAACTGTCTTAGATATAACCATATTACCATCAAGTACGCTCAACACTCGTCGCGGTGCATAACAAAAAATTCTTAAAGCCGAACGATTAAGATTTTCCAACGCTCTATGTTTTTCCATAACGATATTGTTCATTGGAAGTGTAATGGCCCCGCTGTCCGTTTCCGCCTTTTCATATGTAAATTAAACTGCTGGGATTTCAATAAGAAATCCATACGAAATAAGATGGGAATAGTTTGTATTCCACTCAATTTTTCAAGCGGACAACGCATCCCTGTTTAATATATCTCCCCTGCTGCTTCTCAAATAGATTACTCATACTCAGATACTAGTACTGACAAAAAGTTAACTTTGAATTAAATGTTACTGACGCTTACAATATACTACAACAGCGGCTGATCGGGGAGTGGATACAATTACATTTCCTGATTTGAAATTCTTTCTAAAATTCTGAGTAGTGGATTGAGTTTTTGATTTGTGCCTGGTGTACGGCAATAAGCTTCATGTTCTATAGTGAGACGTAAATTTAACTTAACATGTGAATGTACTACACCCCTGTGCGTACCTCTTCAGGAATTACAGGCGTGATGTTATATTTTTTTTACATTATACTATAAGCAAGAAACTAATAGGGATGTTGGTCAAGAAGTTACAGAGGCTAGTGAGGAAAGGTTGTGGTTTTCCATCCTATAGGAGACGATATTTTTATATCTATCTGTATTTAGGTCTGTATTAATTATGGTACTTTATAAAGCATTTCGCTTACCATGGCACGGGCTCTGCGTTGATTAGAACAAAATTACCGTGCGTAACTTGCTCCAAAATATCTAGTACGAATATGACAGCTTCCGGTTATTGCAGTTCTATGCTAAACAAATTATTGGTCGTGTTCTTGTTATGTAAATAGTATATATTTGCTCCGTACATAAAACTGAAGTCCATTGACTGTATTATTGCGTTCCGAACTCGTAAAATTTTATGGCAAATGTCCACATTTAACTTCCGCCCTCGAGTACCTACATATATTAGTTATCAATAGTCGTTTGATATTACAATTCGAAAGCAATAATTTATTTTAATTGATTTTCACATGCATTGAGCGTCTGACTTTTACCTTATGATGATATAATATTTTTTTTATTCAATTCAATTTAAAATCATGCCAAATATCTCCATCCTTATGCACCTGCCGCGTTTCTTCTACATTCATCACTCTCTTCATACAAGCACGCCGGTTTCGGAGACGTCTATCTTATGTACTGGACTTACAGGAAATTAAACAATGCCATACACCGGAATCCCGATGTGTGGCAATAGGCTCACCACCTATTCCATATTGTTACGTAAACGTAACTGGTGAAACCTGTGAGTGCATGAGTACTGCATTCCTCTGCCTACCTATTCGGGGATTACAGGCATGATGTTGAACGATTTTAGGACCTATTAGTTTAAATGGTTTTATATAGTATAACGTAACGTAGAAAAAATAAACTTATTTGTCTGATTTATTAATGTACTAAGGAATATCTATACCATAGACCATATAGAATATTCTAGAATCGAGAATTTCTGTAAAGATTCACATGGCGACGCGTCTGTCTGTCGCCGCAGTAATAACGGTTTCACAGATAAATTATATATCTGTATGTATATAGGTACATTTACCATACTTAGTACAAATGCCAAAAACGGTTTTTAGGCTGTATGTCTCAGAGAGAAATAGAAATATCGCCTTGAAGATTTTGTACTCCTATTTACAACGTAATAAACGTAGGACAATGCTGATAAAAGGAATTGAATTTTTCTTTGGATTGATTTCTTTTGCCAAGATTTTACTATAAGATTTTATATTTTGACTATAAGATTTTACTATAAGATTTTACCTATAATTTTAACGTAACATCACACCTGTAATCCCCGAAGAGGTAAGTAGACAAGTGTAGTACACTCCCACGTATCACCAGTTACGTTTACGTCCTTTCACGTAATAGGCCTTTGTCATCCACCGATCACTAATGCAAACTCCGAATGAATACAAACAAATTTAACTAGAAGTTGCTGGCATGTGTAATTGTTGGCATATGTATTGACCAGTATGAATAAACAAATGAATATTCAGTGACCTTTTAATAGCTGGCATAATATATGTACGAGTATAATGATATCTCATTTATATACCAACTGGCATGCACACCATAGCTTATTACCGAAATCGGCGTGCATGTATGATGAAAATGATGAATGTACAAAAAGCGTGGCAGGTCTGTAAGGATACAGGTATTTCTCACTCGGTACTTTCTGCCTACCCCGTGAAAGACCTGGCAAGAAGGTACGTATGTATATGTATGTCTTTAGCTGTCTCATATAGCAACTGAAATGTATATATTTATTTTTAAACCGCGCTTGCTCTATAAATATATTTTCATGCATCTGTTATTATGACATCGTCTTTAAGCTCATTGTTAGAGGGACTTTAAAATAAGTATGCACAGACTTTTCTTTTCCGATTTCTTGTTTTAAATTTCTTTTTCGTATCATAATGAACTGTCCACTATTGATTGTTGTTCACATTTTGTTTGAGTTTCAATAACTTACAATATATTGAGAGATTACGCCTCATCGCATCGACTGTACAGGACCAGACCTCCGATAGTCGAGTTCATTCGTTATTTTCTATTCATCATCATCTTCATCATCACCATAACCATCATCATCTTCATCATCACCATAACCATCATTCCACTGCAAGACACAGGCTTCCTATAGTGAGCGCCATCGCATCCCTCGGCATGCAGCATCCAGCTTCAAATATTATTTCGGGCTTTACAACATACAAGTTATTCCATAGTCATGTTTTGGTCATTATTGCTTTACAACATGGCTTGCGTTTACTAATTATGTGTAGGAACTCGTCCCATTGATAGGACCATATCGCTCTCCAGCCAAAATGAAAAAAATCTTATCAAAATTGAAAAACACTGAATTAAAAAAAAAACAGATACGGAACTGACACTTTGTGAATAATTAAAACTACGCTCGAAAGTTTCGTCGCTTTGGCGTTATTTGAACATCGTCTCGCCAACGGTCCGTCCGTGCTCTTTTAAAGTTTTATAATAGTTTTATTTTATTCATAACAATTCTAATAGAAAGATGTCTGTTCTGTTTTACTCGTTTCTTGACTGCCTCGGAGTCGTATTGGTTATGCGTTCACATCCCCATTTGGGGTTGAATTTATCTATTTTAGATTCTCTAGTAGTGACTCGACGTCTGCATTTGTGCGCGGTGTCAACACACCAATATTGCAATCTATAAACTCAACACATATTCCGTAGTGGGACGTAAATGTAACTGGTGAAACGTGGGAGCGTATTGCATTCGGCGTGAAGTTATGTTGTTACGCTTTCCCATCTAGATCTTTTCTTAAGCTGTCTGTAATCGTTTCAAATAAAATCGCTTTTAAGTAACCATAAACGACTTTACCATGTGAACCACTCACAAGCGGATTAGTAAGATAAGAATGCGACAACCACGTGGAGTGGAAGTTTCTGTCGCTCTGCAGATCTTCGCTAATATTTCTTAAGTGTTATCAAATGATGACAATTTAGACTGATTCCAGTTCCACAGGACAGAATCGTGTCTGACAACTTGTCATTTATAAAAACGTTATACCTAACTGTTCACATCGTTCACGATGTCTCTTGGACTTCTCTTTCTGTTCTGTCTTCCATAGATATTTATAACCAAACCAAAATGATTCTCACTAATAAGATTGTTAGTATCACAACTTCAGATAATATTAAATGTGGCTGAATTATTTTCTATTAATTGGTAACAGCGTTGCAAGCAAAAGACTCAGTGTGCACGATCGAGTAAGTATTATCAAAGTCGACCGCAGTAATCTTATAAATATAGAAACTCAATTATGATATTTATGACCGATATTAAACATAACATAAAGTGATTATAGTCCAAGATCTCGCGGCGAAATCGCTCATTACGCAGTTAATCAAGCTCCCATTTTCACCTACATTTATGATTATAAGAACACACTAACAACAGGCTACCAGACAAAAAGTGGCTACAAATAATATTAATTAAATTAATGTTATTGAATCTTCGAAACAAAAATCATTGTTTCTTTATTTAATTAAAAGATCATCCACATCATAGCAGCAACTACATAGCAGCCAGGTGTAAACAGGTCATATTACGCAGCGGGATCTTAGACCATTACTCTATACATTACGTCATTTATTATATGACCTGTAGATGGCGCCACATGTCTTACAAGGAACAATAGCACGCCGGCGCTATCAGATTTTTTTCGACCCTCTCCGGACCATCTCAACTCAACAAAACGACGGGTAATAAAAACGTTTTATGGTCAAATTTATTATGACATCAGCTCATTCGTATTCCGGCTGGTCACTCGAGATGTACGCGATATAGCGAAAACAGCGAGAAACGTATCGGAAACTGGCTTAGACAATTCCGAATGACGTATCAGGGTCATAAATTAACGTTATATCGAAGTAGGAGAGTGGGTAATGATAATTTAATGTTTACGGCGATTTCTTTTAAAAGAACTGCTCAGTATGTTCAATATACATATATAATTGTGGTCAAAGGTACCTCTGTGTGTTTATACGATAAAAGAAATCTTTTTACCAACTTATAAAAATATTGAAAGCACGAAAAAATTTGATTAGGCATAGCAAATGTGACTAATAGACGAATTAAAATAAAATATTTGATGTTCACACTAATACTATTAATGTCAACCACACAATAGTTAAAATAATAAAATAAAACAATAAATTACATGTAACATCACGCCTGTAATCTTTGAAGAGGCCGGCAGAAGAGTGCAGTACGCTCCCACATTTCACCAGTTACATTTTACGTCCTCAAGAAATTTCAACCGGAAAATCTATGTCAGATTCTAGGTTATAAAAATCTTGGGTGTTACACCTGACACGGCATTTGAACCATGGACCTCCCGATCACCTGTCGCGCTTGCAAGCACTCTTTTGTTATTAGATTTCGAGATTAATTTACGTCATGCTGATCGTAAAATTATTACCCAATTTATATACACGAAGTCCGAATAAAATACGATATACGCCAGAACATAGTAAAAATATGAATAAGCTATCATTAATTTATAGGCATGAATAAAGCCATGTAATACTTTTTAATGTAACTACTTTGTAATAATTATCTCGTTAAAAGTGCATATCATTATTCGTTTTTTGACCCTTTTATCGTTCTACTGTTATATCATGGGTCTCCTCTCAGAATAAGAGGGTTAAGGGCATAGTCTGCCACGCTGGCCCAGTGCGGGTTGGCGGACTTCACACGTCTTAGAGAACATTTTTTTATGAGAACGCTAAACCTGCACAGTTTTCCTCACGATGATTACCTTCACCGTTATAGCAAGTTATTTAAAACATTAAACGCACATTTCTGGATTTGAAACCTATTTAGAGGCTTTACTGGCAATTAACAAGACAAGCAACTTATATTTTTCTCCATTAACACTGCAACCAAGTGACATACATAATAATTGTAATATTATATGCGGTCATGCGTCAAATGTTTCCATTATACAAAACCTTAACGCGCCGTCAAGAAATGACGTCAGGCTTTACCTGATACCACTCCGACGTTTTGAAAAATGTATTGCGTTAAGCCGGATCTTAAGTAATCTCACTTAAACTTTACGACGCTTCTGTGTTTGTAAACACAAGGAAAATATAGTGCGATGTAAATAAAATGTGCGCTGGCAAGACGAAAGAAGGCGAAGAAACATTAATAACAACTTATATGCTATAAGGGACAAAAAAATATGAAAATTTGGTGGACGTACACTCATAGGCACATCTACATGACCTGACTGCCTCTGGTAAGCAGCGTAGGCGGTGATAAAAGCTGAGCTCTGCGATCCCCAACCCGCATGCCCAGCGTGGGGATTGTGGGCATAACGTCTCATGGGGGCCTGTGTCCAGCAGCGGGCTGCAATAAGCTGATTATGATTGACTGCCTCGTTGGTCGTGTTGGTAGCAAGTGCGACTGCAAACCGGGAGGTCCTGGGTTCAATCCCCGGGTCGGGCACTACTAAATTTTCTAATTTAGATTTTCTAGTAGTGGCTCGGAGTCTGGATATGTGCCCAGTATATGGCAATAGGCTTCCCACCTATTCCATCTTGGTACTTAAGAGTAACTGGTGAATCGTGGGAATGTTCTACATTCCTCTGCCTACCTCTTCGGGGATTACAGCCGTGAAATTACTTTTTTTTTGTATTTCAGTACCCTATCATTATTATCATTAGCCTCTTAGGCTATTAGAGTGTGCCTATATCTAGTATATAGGCGGATGCCTAGTCAGGTTGAAGTGTTAACTAAATAGTTTAAGGGATCTTAAACCATTTAGTTCACAATTCAACCTGACTCAGTACGACGACGCGAAAGATTTCATTCGTTCTCAATAAAAATTCGTTCACGATCGAATGGATACTGAAAAACGGTGTTCAGTTTCCACTCGAGTGTGTTTTAATCTTCCCAATAAAGAACTGTAGCTGTTTGCTTTAACGAAGTAATTTTCATTTGGCGGGCGCTTCTAGTTTTTTGTATACTTTTTTAGTCGTGCTTTCTTTGTTGTTGAACCGGTAAAGATGAGTGTATATTAAATGTTATCTCCGACTAATCAATGGTTGTATAGAGAATAACCAATGGCAAAGCCCATAGTGGATGGCAAACCATTTTTCGGTTTGCATTATTATTTAATTAGATATAAGAGCAGTAAACATTTTTTAATTAAAATTCTTTTGTACAACTGAAACGATTCATATTTTAATTTAAAATTATTTTCATATTTCCACTTACCGTCGGTTATCTGTAAATAACTTGTTTTGATGCAGCGCATGTTATAAAATTTTTGTATCTTAATATATATATTTATTGTGTTCGTGTGTATGTGACTTTGTATGTGTGTACTATACGACTGGACCGATTTTGATGAAATTTTGTATGCGTGATTGCCTTGATTCGAGAATTGTATGGATTCACAATTTGATCAGATAGAAAATGTTTTTTAATTAAAAATCA
>DWFO01002631.1:0-13429 GCA_018246595.1 Mimoniades nurscia nurscia | reverse complement strand
TCGTCTCCCTATGTCAGCGGTGTACCTGCCATCCCTGCTAAAAGCACATCCAAGATATACAATTTCATCCACTTGCTATATATACATATATACACAGATGTTTCTTGAGACTCAGTATACATTATTATGACAATTAAATATTCGAATTCTAATAAATATGTAAGTATAAGTGTTTTTTTAATTGAGAAATTGTAGGTATAGTTCCGTTATACAAAGTGTGCCTGTACGCAGCTATATAAATATGTGTTGTACAATATTGCATCGAAATGATCGTAAATAAAATACGTCGTGAAATTTATTCAACCTAACGTGGGTACTAAATCAACAGTTAGTTAACCGCAAGGCGTAAAGTTATACCGTTCCAATTTTAAACGGATAAATAGACATATGTCACTTCCATTAAACAGCGATACCACAAAAGGGTATTCTAACGCAAAATGGTACTTGCACCGACCATAATTATCTCGACTCTTGAGGAACAAAACGGTACTCGACCAGCCCGACCTTTATCTGCCGTTCCAGTTACGTCTGGCTATCCGATAGGCTAGATAGTAGGCGATCTGCGCTTGCGCAGGCTAACGGGATACGTCTCATTTACAATTACCATTATGAATATCCGGATAGAAAGTCTTGATTCTATGAGTCTTCTCATGAAATATTCAATTGTATGAAAAATTCGAAGCTGCTGAATTCAATGGGAGTGCGCGTCGAAATGTTCGAGTTGTAGTCCCGGACGTTGGATTATTGAATACGTTTGAAAAGATTATTGTTTTGTCACCTGTATACTAATGCCATGAAGATTTCGAGTCTTGTTTTTATTCAAATTAATATTTACGTGTAACAATAGAATATAATCTTTCGAAGCTATTTTGTATTACAATATTTAGGAACTACTGTAAATTTATACAATTTTATTAGGCTTTTTGCCTCGTCTGAACGCTCATTTCGGCCAGCGGTACACGGTGTCAGCAACAGAAGCTCTGTCAGAGTTCCAAAGGGCACAATTGAACCAACGAGCTGCAAGGCACCAATTAGAACGAGTGGTTGATCTGCAAGCCGGTAAAGGACAGCCTTGGGACCTTGTGGACAGATTTGTAAGTCTACCTAAGCGCAAGTGTGAAAAAATGCGAAAGAATAATGTGACGTCAGAGAGATGAAAAAAAGAAGATGAAACATTGGAAAAGAACTGTGAAAGGTGTGAGGAAAGGAAGGATGCCGGAATGTTTGAAGTGGCTGGGGTTATAATCCGCAAGGAAATCATAAATGACTGACTGGAAATGATGCAATGAGAAGGAAATATGTAGAAAGAAATTAAACGAATTTATTGTGACTATTCATTAGAACATCGTATCATAATTTAATTGATCGACATACGTCTATATATTTATGCAAACATCAATGGACATTATATGTTTAAAAAATTGAAAGAGATAAAGATAAAAATACATGAACTTGGGGAAAAGATTATTGTGTGACAGCGCCTTAATGATGAAAAACTAAAACAACCGAATTTCGTTATATATTTTTCTTGAATATTTTCAATTACACATAATCGTGTGTTGTACCTGGCTTTAAAAAATTATGTTTCCGTAGTCTGCAACTGCCGAATTTAAGCTACCCTTAGTTGTGGTGAGACCAGAATGTGCCGGTATATTAAGAGATGTGCCGATGGATGAACCGAAGCTATCTCCAGCGACACATTCCATCAGCCCTTACTTCATGGAAGATAGTGATCCTAACAAATACATTAAGAAAGGTGAGATTGAAATGGATCTGAAGTAAAGACTAATATTTGAAGAACAACTGTGAATAAACACGGTTATGTCTAAGGAATCTTAAAATATTTGATATTAATTTACTCTGTGTTCTGACCTAGTAAATTATCTAGTTTAACATCATATTTTATTGTTGCTTTTCCAAAAATACATTTTCGTAAAAAGGTTAAAATATAAATACCTATCTAAAAAATTACTTATATTAAAATACCGGCATCAATTTTATTGTTTTCATTTTTCTAAATCTGAAGTATGTCATGTGTGATATAGTAAGTCCGATGTATTTTGCTGGATATTTTAATATTTTTGGTTAAAAAAATGTCGTATGGAAAAATTCACGCGTCGTTCGTTCGCAACCAAATTTGGGGTTTTAATCCATCCCAGTCAGTCCGTAAGTTTTCGAAATTTCGAAATTTTAGGACTGCTTCTTATAATTGGTACTATATGTCTACTGAAGTTTTACTACATCGATTAACATAATTTTTAGAAATAGAATTTGAACCAGTATAAATATCATCAACCCAGGTGTTATTATTACAATATAACGATTTATTTGTTAACAGGTTTTTCTGGCCATGTACCTTACGGTTTCCAACGGTTCGGCGAATCTTCGAAGAAGTTAACGAACTCGGCTTTATGCGATTTCTCGTCGAATTACAGAAGACGCCAGAGCACTGAATGGGCACCTGTAAATGTTGTTAAGTAAGTATTAAAATGTTAAAAATGTTAGTAAAAGGTTGCGGAAATTTGCTTTTAAATAAAATAAACTTATTTAATTTAAATCAATTGTATGTTACACTTGTGCTATTCAATTTATGCACAGATACGAGTTTAATACGTCTATCAAAAACATTGACATTAGTTTCCAGTTTATCTGTTGTTCCTACTTTTTGACACTTGACATATAAACACGCGTTAATCAATTATCAACGTTAATCTTGCTTGTTATAATTCCGTGATCCGTCTCGTTCGTCTAATAAAAGACTTGCAAAATGGCTAAGAAAAAACCAATGGCACACCTGTCTAAAGAGGAGAAAATGGTGATGGTTATATCGGAGATAATACAAGAGCTGCTTGTCGCACATCGTCAGGGCAAAGATGTTAACCTTAATAAGATGAAGACGAGGATATCATCGAAGTACGGTCTCGGGACTTCACCACGGCTGGTTGATATCATAGCTGCAGTACCTGCTGATGCTAAAGCTATTTTGTTACCGAAATTGAAAGCGAAACCTATACGTACGGCATCGGGCATTGCAGTTGTCGCTGTCATGTGTAAGCCCCACCGTTGCCCCCATATAAATTTCACGGGCAATATATGCGTGTATTGCCCTGGTGGGCCGGATTCGGATTTCGAATACTCCACTCAAAGTTACACTGGTTACGAACCGACATCTATGCGGGCCATAAGAGCCAGGTACAACCCTTATTTACAAACCAGACATAGAGTGGAACAGTTGAAGCAGTTGGGTCATAGTGTTGATAAGGTGGAATTTATTGTCATGGGTGGTACTTTTATGAGTCTTCCAGAGGATTACAGAGACTATTTCATAAGGTAAGTTGGTCTATTATTTATTATATTTATTTAACACTATTTATTTATTAAATTTGCATCATGAACTTACCAATGTCTGTATAATTGATACTTGTATTGTAATAAATACTGATATAGTCCTGTAGTAGAATCATAATATGATAGCATGGTCATGCATGACAATAATGTGATAAGTTCTGAAGATAATGTAAATCAGAAATGGTACATTTTATAAAAACGCTTTCTCATGAGAAAGCTGTCATAAGATGTTACGTTTGCCTGAGAAAGTAATGTTAAAATGAAATTAATGTTCACATAAGACATCTTTGTAGAACTAAATCAATTATGATTATGATTTATGAAATTTTCAGAAATTTACATGATGCTCTATCTGGCCACACATCAAGCTGTGTTTCCGAAGCTGTGAAGTACTCTGAAAAATCAAAAACAAAGTGCATTGGAATCACCATTGAGACTCGGCCTGATTACTGTTTGCAAAGGCATATGAGTGACATGCTGAATTATGGATGTACTAGGTAAACTTCATTATATAGCTATTATATCACTGTCACAATATTGTTTTTATGAGTTTGCATTACATGAAGTCTTATCCGAGTTAGTATAGTTTATCCTGAGTGAATTCGATAAAGTTTTAAGGTCATAAGAAAACTTGCTACACTATTCAGCTCCTAAAAACTGACTATGACCTGTTTCATTCATCACCAGATATGGATTTACAGATTCTACAATATATGTAGAATTACATTGTCTAGGCAGTGGTGAAGTATAGAGCTTTGTAACCATATAATGAATGGTAATGCCATTCATTATAGATACTTGTCTATGGTTGGAGTTATAAGAGTTAAAATTTTGAAATCATAATTAGTGTGATTTTTTGTTAATAACCACCATATTTGTGGCATTGGTAGTTTATAATATTTAATATTATTTAATATACCTCTAATATTTAATATATCTAATATTTAATATACCTCTGTAAATATAATATACATTTAAAAGTATGTATTACAATCTTATTTTTTTCTTTTGGATTACAACTGGTTATTTCTTTCTTTGAGAAATATATACAGTTGTAATTAGTAATGTATTAGTGTTAGTAATACAATTTGAAAATCACAAATATGTTCCATATTTCTGCAGGCTTGAAATTGGTGTGCAATCAGTTTATGAGGATATCGCCAGAGACACAAATAGGGGGCACACTGTAAAAGCTGTTTGTGAGAACTTCAACCTTGCAAAGGATGCTGGATTTAAGGTGAATGATTATTACTTGTCACCTTCTGTTTTTACTATGGACAATATGTCTCACATATCACTTTGGATGCTATTAGAATATGATTCAATAATATAAATATTTAAATGAACAAATGAACAGTGTTACATGAAAATGTAAGATGATTTAAACATATGAAGGAACTATACTTTATTACATTATGTAGTGACAAGTTTTGATAACAATTTCTATGTTATATTCAGTATAGATATGAATATTGTTGTATGTATTATTACAGATACATTATAATGAGTAGAATTAAGTTCCTTTATAATATTGCATATAATTTTTCAGATTGTTGCTCACATGATGCCTGATTTACCCAATGTAGACTTCGAAAGGGATGTAGAACAATTCATAGAGTTCTTCGAAAATCCTGCATTTAGAGCAGATGGACTCAAAATATATCCAACTCTGGTTATAAGAGGCACTGGCTTGTATGAGTTGTGGAAAACGGGGAGATATAGGAGTTATCCTCCATCAACGTTGGTGGATTTGATTGCAAAGATCTTAGCCTTGGTGCCTCCTTGGACCAGGGTTTATAGGTATGTGGTTTATTTATACAATATTTTCAATTAACTATATTAATTTATCGTAGTATGTGTAACAATCATGTTTAGCCTATTGCAGTGCACTGTTGGATATAGGCTTCCCCTGAGGGGTTATGCTCACGCTGGGCATGCGGTTAAAAACATGTTAATTAAAAAAAAACATTTAGTATAATTATTTGTGAACATATTCTATAGGCACTGTAAATAAAGTTCTATAAAACAATACCATTTCAGAGTTCAACGAGATATACCAATGCCACTTGTATCATCAGGAGTTGAGCATGGCAACTTGAGAGAACTGGCCTTAGCTCGAATGGCTGACTTAGGAACAGACTGCAGGGATGTCAGGACTAGGGAAGTTGGTATTCAGGAGATCCACAACAAAGTTAGACCATATGAGGTGATTACACTGATGACTGATGATATTTTCTACTAAATTATGAACTTTTGGAATGCTTAAATCATTCATTGTACATGTATTGTACCATGGATTAAAACTAACCATTGGATTTTCAGTCAACATTTGAAATGTCAAATGGCACTACATAAATGCCATGGCTGAAAGAAGTTCATTAGCCAATCTGTATGTTTTGATCAGATAATGCTTTATTTATCACCATATTAATAAATCGCAACAATTTGTTAAGATATAAAATTTAACTTAATAACGCTTGTAATTCCCGAAGAGGTAGGCAGAGGAATGTAGTACACTCCCACATTTCACCAGTTACGTTTATGTCCTACTATGGAGTTGGTGGTGAGCCTATTGTCATACACTGTGTACTTATCCAGACTTCGGAGCCACTACTAAAAAATCTAAGTTGGGAAAATCAAATAGTGCCCATACGAGAATTGAACCCAGGACCTCCCAATTGGCAGTTGTGCTTGCGACTGACAGAAAGAATGAGGCAATTGGTACAACATTTAAAATATGTTAAATAAAGGAAATGGCTTGACTTCAAACTGCTCCGAATAATACTATGGTGGTTTTACAATAACACTTCTATGTAATGGAATCAATAGATTTTCTATGTAATGGAATCCTTGAACAAGTGGAGGAAAAAATAGAGTTTTTTTTTAGCATTGTCCAATAAAATGGAGCTCTGTTGTAAATGTGGATATAAACATCAGAATATTTCAGGTGGAGCTGATTAGGCGCGATTATGTGGCTAACGGCGGATGGGAGACATTTCTCTCGTACGAGGACCCAGATCAGGATATCCTTGTTGGTCTGTTGAGGCTGAGGAAATGTGCCGCAGATACGTACAGACCTGAGTTAAAACCTGGACCAAAATCCGACTTCAAGCAGTGTAGTATTGTTAGGGAACTTCATGTTTATGGATCTGTTGTCCCTGTAAGTACATTGTATTCTGTACTACTGCATACAAAATAATTATCCTGCACATAACGCAATTTAATTTAGCTTTAGTCGTCTGCAATAAAATCAATTTCGCTAAGTAAATGTATGAAATATACATGAATAGATGAATATTTAAATGATTCTTACAGGTGAATGCCCGAGATCCAACAAAGTTCCAGCATCAGGGTTTCGGCATGCTACTTATGGAAGAGGCGGAACGCATAGCGCGGGAAGAGCATGGCTCCGATAAAATTGCCGTTATATCGGGGGTCGGAACTAGGAACTACTATGCCAAGATCGGTTATCATCTCGAAGGGCCCTACATGGTCAAAATGCTCGCGTGATCCATAATAATACGCGATCAATGTTGTATATGCGTATTGAATACGAGATTCGCGCGTGATCAATAAAGATATTTTGTTATTTGAACACTTTTTATTTTAACTCTTTGTATTCCAGCAACCAATTGATGCCCTTGATTAATGTTGAAGAGATTGATTAGTACTAATTAGTATTTGTTTGTATTGTAGACGGTTATTTACTGTTTTGAAGATAACATAAAATGAATTATTACATTTCATGGATAATAGATAACGTTACATTAATTGAATTTTCTACACCTGTATTAACGTTAGACTTATAAGTTAAAAAATCGATTTTGACAATACATCGAGCCACGGGCGGAAATCGTGAAATTGAAGTTAGTGCCAACTGCTTAGTCAATGATATTCTCGAGACGAATCAATTTTTAGAGTGATAACAAAATCCAAGGTTCCCATATAATCCGGTGTCCATCCCAGGGTACCGGTATTTGTTGTGAAGGTTCCCTGACACCGAAAATATGTACTGTAACTAGCTACTGTACTGTGTGACTAGTACCTAGGACCCACCGAATCATTTTTAGATTTTAGTGCATTATCTGGGTTATTTATTTTTATAAATAAACGCGTTTAACTTTAAACATATTTTGTTTCCCATGCTCTGCATTGTTTCCCATGCATGCTTAACTATTCAAATCTAATCCGATAGTACGTATTCCTAAAAAACTTTTGTTTCCTTTTATTAAATTACATTACTAGTTTATTTAAATTTTTAAATATTACAATACCTCTTAGATTTTCCCAAAACTTTCTTTGCAGACCTGACCCACCGCTCTCGATCAATCCTACGGAGATATATCATAAGCACGTTGGAATGCTGCCCAATTACGCTGGTCACGTGCCCGGTACTGTTTTTAGGTAACGTATAGTTTACTTACAATTATAATAGCAGCAGGTTGAAGAGTCTTAATCATTTAAGTTTTATTTGCATTTGCTTGTTTTGTTTTTTTTTTTTTATGTGAGGATAGTACGTAGGTATATTTTTCAAAAGAAACTTAAACGCTTACAGTAGAGGATCAAATTCTTAATAAAATCCCAAGAAATAAAAGACCTCAAGAGGCTAATATAAAAATTCAAATACATAAGGGGTAATGGCAATCTGTTTTTCTAGATTCGGCAAGACTTATGGAAATGACACTAGAGACGCGAAGAGATGGCTACGCGGAGATTTCATATCCTAAATCGACAGGAGATTTCAGAAATATTTAGAAATTTAATAAGTATCATGATATTGTGTTCAAAATTTAAGTTCCTATAACCATATAAAATAAAGACACTGAAAATAAATAAAAACAACCTAAGTTTTATGATGTGCAGTTTTATTTTAACAAATTGTTAAGATAAATTAATAAATACAAGATATATATAAAATTGTGTATTTATGCCTTATAAAAAAAATTGCATGTGATACACAAAATATAAAATTGAAAGATGTACATTTTTTGAGCTACCACATTCGTTTTGTGGTATTGCGAAAAAAATAAAAGCCAATCTATATTAGATATGTTTTGTTATTTTAACTAACCTGATTAAAATATAATCATGCTATAAAATATAAATATTGTAAATAAATTCAATGAGCATTATGAAAAGTTCCAGTACTATAGGCACAGGGTTGATAAAATCTCGATGTAGCAATGTCGTACGGGTGAGTACTCGTACATAGCCGATGGAAACCGGAACATTCCTTGAAGGCAAGGTATTCTCATGTGAATATTGCAAGCTGTCCAAAGAACTAATTATTCTTAATAATATGCTTTATATATAGTTATTGATATTAGGTTTGTATATCTTAGCCTTGTTTGTTTGGTATTAAAATTTCTTGCACAATAGCGTTATAAAAGTATGGTTATAACGTATTTTAGGTTATATTATAGATTCCATTGGTAACTATTTAAAATACATTGCATAAAAACTCTTTAATAAATACAAAAATAAATGAGTTGTTGATATATCACAATTATAAAAAAGGATGTACACTGATTTACTTCTTCTTGACGTTCCATTCTTTTAGTAGCTTCTCTGTAAGAGCGAGGTTTTCATCTTTCTGTAATTGAAAATACATTTAATGTTTAATTTAGATTTCACTCTCAAAATCGAAAACTATTATTTATTTGTATCAAATTAAAGATCTGTATAAAATAAACGAAAATTGAATTTACATTGTTGGTCACTTTACAGAATAAAACGTTAGGAAAAAAGTTCCCGGCGAATATCAAATAGAAAATGAGAATACAATATATTTGAGAATACAAAATATTTGAAGATGGTTCTTCACATAAACTAACCTACATTATTATCATCAACCTTTTCATTGTTCCATTCTTGGATGCACGTTTACTGAGTTAGGTTAAAGTTATACTCAGCCACACTATACAAGAGCGGATTACACGTCACACGTCCTACAGATGAATAACGAAGATACGTAGATTTTCTTCACAGTTCCTTTTACCTTAATGAAGCAGAATCGCACGAAGCTTTCGCCCAGGTGTTTGTGCGGTTGAGAGTAGAACGCGGTGGGCGGGATCGTCAACACTCCCGCCTCCTTCGCGAACTTCTTCGTGAATTTGTAGTCCTTGTACTTGTCAGGCTCGTCTTTTAAATTGATCTTACTCTCTGGAAAATAAAAGTTTTCGTATATTATTTATTGTTGTATATGCTGTTCTTTGTACCTATAATTTAATAAAATTGGACTGTAAAAACAGCAGTAGTATAGTATTATAAAAAATGTTATTGTGTTATGTTATGTGGCTTATTATCAAAGCTTAGTGTGTCGACCGTGGTAGTATTGGTTGCAAGAGCGACTGCCGATCGGTAGGTCCTGGGTTCCAAATCCCGGTTCGGGCTCTATTGGATTTTTCTAATTTAGATTTTCTAGTATTGATTCAGGATCTGGATTTGTGCTCGGTATATGACAATAAGCTCAGCATCTGTTCAATAGTGAGACGTAAACATAACTGATGAAACATGGGAGTGTACTATACTCCTCTGTTCATCTCTTTAGGGATTACAGGCGTGTTGTTACGTTTTTAGTGTGTAATATTATTAAACGTTTTCTAGTACGTAAAAGCCAATGTTTATTGCCTCTAAAAAAATATTTCTAACGGGAATAATTTTTGTCATTACTGTATATGCTCTATATTGCTTTTTCCTTGACAGCACTAACCTAGATTGGTCCAGTCGGCGATTATAAAGTAACCTCCTTCTGGCACGGTGGGGTTGAAGCCGTTCTCCTTCAGCACCTTGACCAGGTAGTCCCGCTTGGCGATCAGCTCGCGGGCAAGGGAGAAGAAGTAGCAGTCGGGCGTGTTGTAGCGAGCCATCTCGTATTCGAAGGAACGTGCAACAGCTTCCTATGAACATAATGTTCATTTTAAAATTGATATATGTACTGCCATACCATATTGTAGTACGAATTATAAGCGGGATATTTGCCGATGGAGTTACGGCAGTTCGGCTTCTACTACATACTATAGTGCTACTTCTCCATTTCTAACAAACTAGGTAATTGCAAGTTTCCGAGTTTCCGACTAGAAGTTTTATAAAAAAAATAGGCAAGAGTATACTTGTTTATTGGAGGACTGATTAATACGGCACACGCCTCGCTTCTTTTGAAATCACTTGGCTGTATGTGAAATTATACAGAAAACATCACAATTACATAAAAATATACATATAACATACAATACTTTTAGCTAATCAACAGTGTTTCAAAATAATTGGACCATCACCTGCACCGGGGTACAGCAGGTGTACACGCAGTTCTGGTGCACGACCTGCAGGTGCCGCATGAGGTCGCGGGGCCCGTACGCCCAGCCTATCTTCCAGCCAGTCACCGAGAACGTCTTGCCCGCTGAGCCCACTGTTATGGTTCGCTCCCACATGTCTGGCAGAGTCGCTAGAAACAAGCATTTTTGGTTAAAAACCAAATTCATCAATCCTGAATTCCCTGATTCCTGTTCAGGTGTCTGAAAAAAACCGGGTCATGCCTCTTACTCTGTTCTAAGCATGGGCGGTAAAAGTAATAATTGTTAATGTAGATATGGTAAAATTATATAAATATTCTTTTTGGTATGATATATTATCGGCGTCAATAAGAATGAATGCAATCAAGGTGTAGCATACTACATCTTGATCATAACTTACAATTATAAATCCTATTAGTATTTTGAAGTATCCCTAGACTGAGAAAGCTCGAAATTACTAGTTTTCCAAGAGGTATCAAAATACAGAATCTACAGTGACTTATGGCTGGTTCCTTTTGACATCAGACGCCTCCCTTACCTATCCTTATGTGCTGGTTGGGTTCATACACCATCCACTCATACACCTCATCGGAAACACAAAGTACATTGTGCTTCTTGCAGAGGTTGGCGATGACTTCCAGCTCTGGCCTGGTGAACACTTTGCCCAAGGGATTGTGAGGTGTGTTGAGTATCAACATCTTGGTGCGGTTAGTGAAAAGCGAGGCCAGCTCTATTTCGTCCAGAACCCAATCTGCCGAGGTCATGTTTGCGGATTTTGTTTTCTGAAATAGATTTAGTATTAATAGGGTCCGGTGGAGTAATAATTCAAACAAACAAAAATGAAACATTTGAAACCAATTGCAAGTCATAACGTTTTCTAGTAACTATAAAGATGTATTGGTATTTATTTCATGTTCAAATCAGTTTGAGATAATCATCTGAGGCTGTTTTAAGTAATCGCTTTCATATACTACATGATGTAATACTGATAATTCTGTACTTTCATGTATTTTACCGTCCTTTCTATCATTTTATTCCACAAGTATCTATTTCACAAGATTATTGCAATAGAGATAACAGTGACGTCATATTCATGTAGTTTGGATGTCACTCTAAAAGCATACATAGTTGCTACAACAGAGTTTTATCTTTCAACTGTAGTGACATGTTTTGCGTAGGTTTAAGATAGCACTGATAACCTATATGTGTTGTAATTTATAAGGGAAGTTAACATCAGGTGGTCTGCATGCTTGTTCCTACTTAAGTACTTATACATATAATATAACAAAGTGAGATGTCATTTGGGATGTACCTTATTACATGGGTTATTTGACTATCCAATCATTATAAAAAACATTTCCACGTTCAAAACAGCAATACATAGACAGTTTTTCTCTTTGGGATTCTCTAAAGTATAGATAACGCTAGAGTTGCTAATCGCAAAAACTAGGATTTGAATATATGTAGTGTAGGGCAAATTAAATTCATGTAATAGTAATAATCATATCTATACGTATTTTTTTTTATACGTAACGTAAGAATTGTAAAAGTGGTGCGCGAATTTTAAAATAAATGACCTTTTTAGAGCATTTTAAAAACCCAGGACGCTGAGTATAGCCTAGACCTAGACATCCTAGAACACTACAAAAACCAGGGCATCTCTTTGACAGAAAAGAACGGTTGACAAATGTAGATAACGCAAACTGATAAGATGAAGTAGTTGAACATTTTGTGCCATACGTTCATAATGGTTAAACTTAATGTTAATGAATTAACACATTTGTTAATATGACCCAATTGCATGTTCAACAAATTTCACTTCATTTAGGTATCTTTCACAGATACGTTTTATGGGTCGGATTTATTTTTTGTATGAACTGTCGGCGAAATTAATTAAATGAACCACTTAATGTTCATATAAAAACTTACAGGTTGCAAAGCAATGAACTTAGGGATGCCGCCAGCGGATTTAATCATGAAGTCATAGCAGTCAAAGAACGGTTCAATTACAATAACCTCATCTCCAGTGTCCACATGACCTGAAATGATAAGGAAATAATTATTGTTAATAGATATTTTACTAGATTAGAGTATGATGTTCAATGTCTGAATATTATTCTGTTAATTCAGTGGTTAGAAAACTAACTGCTGAATTAAAGTAGATTAAATTTCCAATTAAGACAAATATTTGTGTGATGAGCATAAGTGTCTCATCTGTCTTTGGTTATATTTGTCAGATTTGTTTGTTCTCTGCTGGGTGTAAAATCCAAACTATTCTAGAAATCTGTAGACTGTCTGTATATTTCATTTGTTAGTGGAAATTTGTCATAAATATTAATTTTATGACTCACTAAACCCTATTCTACAGTTTTAAAAATGTTATCTTTCTTCTTTATCATCATCATCAGCCTATCTCAGTCCACTGTTGGACATAGGCCTCCCCCGAAGAGTATTACCGCGCCCATCGGCTTGCCGCATCCAGTTCTGGATCCCACCTGGATCGTCATCCATCCTGTCAATTTTTCTTTTATGTTTCTATAATTTAAGAACCGTATGACCGATCTTGATGCGAATTTGTATTTAGATGGAACCTGTGACCATGCTTAGTATAATCTATGTATGATATCGGTCTCGTTGGTCGTGTTGGTTGCAAGTTCGACTGCCGAACGGGAGGTCCTGGGTTCGATTCCCGGGTCGAGCACTACCAAATTTGCTAATTGTAATTCTCTAGTACTGGCTCGGTGTCTGGATATGTGTCCGGTGTATGGCAATGTCACCAGGTGGTGAGC
>DWFO01002630.1:0-13430 GCA_018246595.1 Mimoniades nurscia nurscia | reverse complement strand
AAAGGACTCCCTCCAGGTCTCCAATGCCTCCTCCATATACGTCACCCTAACATCAACTAAATTTGTATTTAAAATGTCTGTGATGAGGGTAAGCGTACTATAGCAGGAGGCCAGGAAAGCCGGGAGAGCCAAACTTTCTGTCGTGCGTACACCTAAACCACCGAAAGAAATCGGAAGGGTTGCTTGTGTCCAAGAGCGGCGATCAAATTTTAAATTTAGAATTTTGGATAAATAATTTTGTAAACTCGTATCTAAAGCGTTTGTCACAAAATGAAATTTCCAAAAAGGACAGCATCTTAATAAGTACATAAATTTATTATTTATTATAATTTTATTATTTAGAATTATTTTAATTCTTTTGTAATGTATTTTTACATTCAAGCGGGTTTAGTTTTGTTTTTAATTTAAAATAATTTTTAAAACAAAAAGGCTATTGGTCTCGGATATTATATGTCGTGCAATCCGAGAGTTATTCACCAAGTACTTAGAGGCTGATAAATGTGAATCACGTTAAGAACTAATAACATGCCAATTGACAGCGGGAATCCAGTAGATCCAGCAAGAACTTGACGAAGTACAATATATTTTTGCTGCACCAATACAACTTTCCATGGAGGGATGTCTTTAGCGTTTCGGTAAGCGTTCTCTTTCGGGTTAATAATTACCTTATTGGTTAGGTATTGGCAAAAACTTCTAAGGCATATGGATTTCAGGTGTTACCTCAAAGTATTTTCCATTAACCGAAGAATATAAATTACGGTCTCAAATCGCCTTTGATTTATAGTAAACTGGAGAGAATGTGTCAATCTAACCATCAGCCACATTCACTTTACAGTCAACATTTGCGAATTTTCCGCTTATGTCTACTCCCCTCTCTTTAAGGATGTCATAAATAATAAGTAGAGGGACGAATTAACGATCATACATTATATTGCATCTTCAGTAACCAGACATAGAAGAATGTGTTATCTAACAATAAAACAGTAACATCAAGCTTGTTCTCCCCGAAAAGGTCAGCAAAAGAGAGTAGTACACACCCATGTTTCATCAGTATAAAAATTAAAAGCAAAATGTTCAAAAGGTCAACAATTTAAAAGAGACCTTAGAGAAGATAAATTTTAAGTTTAATAAATCCTGTAGCTCAATACATCACAAAGTAAAAACTATTTAAAAGTTTAACACTTAAGAAACCTATCAAGTTCTCAATGGTCTGAAGATGATCTTCTGTGATATAAAAGAATTCAATAGTATGGTGAACATAACGAGTGATCTTATTATTGTAAACATATGTTTATCGTATAGAAATAAAATATTTGCTGCGTCTCATTTTAGAAATACAATACTTGTTTGTTTCTCAAGTACTCGCTTACGTACCCTATAGATAAATAGCTGGCATTGTCATTGCAGTTGGTTTGTTTGAAAACATTCTTGAAAACACACACTATTTTACCTGTTAATACTTGTACCTTAATAAAGAACTGAAGAATGCAAATTGCGCCAGCTTTTCGCTCTCAAATGACTTGTCCATGATCAGAACTAACGTAATCCCTTAATTTCATAGCCAAAATTATTTAACGAGAGAACACAAAAATGAACTTTTGCTGTTTTTTACACTTTCTCCCATGAAAAAGAGTAAAAAAACAGTAAAATATACATGAATGAAATTCAAGAATTAAAAAACGTGTCGTCATCATTGGCCTATTGCAGTTCCACTGCTGGACTGAAGCCTCCCCTGAAGGGTTATACATGGGTATATACATGGGTATAACCCTTCAGGGGAGGTTTCAGTCCAGCAGTGGAACAGCAATAGGCCGATGATGACGACACGTTTTTTAATTCTTAAATTTCATTCATGTATATTTTAAAGTTATGGCTGTTATTAGCGTACATTTTTTCATCAACACATGATGCGTATAGGTAAGGTGGAAATTTGTCACTAAAAAGCATAACCTTTAACTTTATTATTATATTTTTCTTATCACATTTTATACATTTTTATTTATTCTTATATTATTTTTGTGTTTTTCTATCTTTTTGCTCCTACCATTTTGATTTTATATTTTTTAATGTTTTTTACGAGTTGACCGGTAGAGACTGAGACAAAATAAAATAAATATAGCTGAAATGTTGACGAACGACCGTTGGAGCGTGAGCGTGTTCAGGTGGAAGGAAAGTAAATTAGCAAAAGGTTAAGCCGCAGTCTTACACGTGATATAATCAATAAGGACAAACTTGTCAAAGGACAATCACAATACAAAGAACACCAATGTGTGGATTCTACTTGAGGACATTTATAATAACAAGAACCCTGCCGATAGTGTTATCGTGCAAGCATTGAGTGTGTACATAAACAAACGTACTTCAGTCACGGCTTATGACGTACGAGAACAGCGTTTTCTTATAAATCTGTGTAAAATTAATATTCTGTGACACCAGTGAACCTTTAATAGGAATAGAATTACTTGAATTATTCAAGGACTTATTGAGGCAATAATAAAGTGCACTAGGTCGCGTGTGTGGGAGGATAATGAAAATTGAGACAATGTCTGCTCTACAATTGATTGTACACATCTTGTAGGTGCACTGCTAATTTGATTATGAAATCAATAACATTAAGTGTATAATTAAAAAAAAAACAATATTCTTTGGGATAACTACTTTATACTGTTGTAACGGTTTTCATTGGGAGCGGCCATTGTCGGGGATTAAAAATTGAATTGTTGAAGGAAATTTATGTAAGAGACATTTAATTACGACAAAAAAACAAACATCCGCATGTGAAGATGAACTTTGTCAATCGAAAGGAAATAGAGTAGCAAAGAGGTAAGGTAAGTAGTAAGCAGAAAAGACGCCTTCCGCTCATGGAAATCGATAACCTATAGCAGTGTAGGAACGGAGCAGAGTTCTTTCAAATACCCGTCCTGGTGAGCAGAGTATTTAAAGCTACATTTACGGACTGAGCCAATTTAGAATTACATATAAAAGCCTTTGTGCTAAATGCAATAAAAAACTTTGCGGAAGATATATTTCAAAAAGAGAGTTTATATGTAAAAAATGTTTTGCAAAGGTTCTCACGTCAATTTCTCTTGCATTTGAAATGAGTCAAATTGGCTCAGTAAATCTAGGGTTAAAATAGAAATTTAGCACATTTCGATAAAGTGCCTATATTCGTACATTTCAATTGTTTTGTAACGGTGTTGAAACTTCCCCTAACCTTTAAACAATTGAATGGTATTAATATTCGGCGTGCTCTCAGCGGGCCTATTTGAATGGGGTGCCCTTAATGCCAGTTCAGTGAGCATTCGTTGTGAATTTAGCTGTTATTTATACTCGTAGTTCGCCATACCGCGATCTATCAGCGTCAGGTTTAGTTGCCTCTTACGACACCTTGTAGCTAGGGATACAGAGTATCGGAAGAGTAATAGCAGGTCGCAGTAAGACTTGGTGTGCCTAGGCTAAATGTCCTGGTCTCCTATGGGCAGCAGCGTAGGGCGTGCGAGAAGCTGTGCTCTGCGATCCCCAACCCACATACCCAACGTGAGGATTATACCCATAATCATACACCTCTCAGAGGCCCGTGTCCAGCATTGGACTGCAATAACCTGATGATGATGATGATGTATCTCAACGCAAAGTCGGAGAATATATTCTTACTCCGCACTGACACGGAGCATTGGGTAAAAATGTACCAACGTTTTACTTACCTATATATAACTCACAGGGAAGTACGGCTATATTCACTATTTCCAATTCTAGTTTCATGCATATGCAATAACAGAAATGATTTCATACAGTTCGTGCGCTAGAAAATATACGGTTACGTAGAATTCAATAAGTAATATATGCAGATACGTTACTTGTCGGGCAAGTCCGGCGCCGGCGTCGACACGACGACGTCACCGAGCCGCACGTGCCGCGTGTAGTCCGTGTAGTGCGGCACACCGCCGCCCACGCCGACGAGGAACACGTAGTCCACCTGCGGGTCAATCGCTACCGTTGACGAACAGAATAACATTCCAGAACGTTACATTGTCAATTTAAATATCACCCGTCTCGTTGGTCGAGGCTTTGCAAGGTGATTATGAGCGGTCACGCTATTACCGTCACCGGACACCTCAAAATGTGTAACGTTATTTTTATTTTATTTTAATAATTCATTATTCATATGGTTAAAAGTGTATGTTAGACATACTTGACCGCCACGTTGCGTTGGTCGAGTGTTTGCGAATTGCTACTGCCGATCGAGATGTCCTGAGTTCAAATCCCGGGTCCTACTGGATTGTTCTAACAGATACATATATCGGCCCTAAAATCCATTTATAACAATGGTGCATAACCAACGCCTCTGCGTGTATATATATTATATAAACTGTTTTTTGTATATGATAGACATTAGTTATACGGTCCAAAAGAGAAACGAACGTAGAACTATTATAATACTTATAATATAACTAAGGCACTGTTACTTATTGACACGTGTGCAGCTGTAGTACAGTTTAACAAACACCACAATGATACTAAGCAAATGATGTCTACGATTAAATTAACTGACATTGAACTGTCATTACAAAGATACCTCCGAAATTCATAATCATCAGCATTTCGCTGTCCACAGCTGGACATAGTCCTCCCCTGATCGGTTATGCCCATAATCCCCACGCTGGGCATGCGGGTTCCAAAATTCATCAAAACTATTCGAGAGAGCAATACAGGCGTGATGTTGTTAAGTATGCTCACAGAAAATAAAGGTAACAACTACGCGTAAATATATGTTGCGTACCTACAACCATGAAAAATTATGAAATCAAAACTAAAGTGAAGCTAAACGATGACACCACGCACACAAAATCTCACCGAGCAATATAATATCGATTCTATTAACGTACATCTCATCCTCATCGATCTAGAAATACGCAACTGGAGCATGCGGAATATTATAAATACATACAACCCGTGCCGGATATGTTGATACCCGCTCGCCAAGTACATACAGGTCCTTTCGTCCAAATGGTCTATTTTAAATTCAATTCGTCTTAACATTACTAACAATTCCATACAAAGCTATTGAAAATGTGCTCAAGTTCTTTCTCATAGTGTTATATGTATGACGCTGTAGTATCCAACGTCACCACGCAAACGTCAAGGCATCGCGCACGGATTGTATCTACACGTGCCTACGTACCTACACACGTTTGGTTGCAACAGCTCTCATGGAGTCATAGCTATTTCACACCAGCATTCAAAACGGTACGCAACGTATTCAAGGGTATACTAAATAGATTAACGGCTTCGATTTGAAGCCAGTTGGAATTTTTACAACCCACATTTAAGACTGCATTCCACGCGTACAGTCGGTGATTCCAAATAGCGAGTTATGATTATTGTACGTTTACTACGACACCCGACGATTATATTTGTCATCAATGAGCAGTCGCGATAAGGTGTCCCCACCCCCTACATGTCCCGGTGTAAATGAATCCACACATTACGCTCGTGAAATTGCAGCAATTCAGGCATTTACATAACACTTGTATGTATGTTCATGCGTCCCTATATTTATATGTAAATCATATCGCTTACGCATCAGTCGCTTACGTATAATTAAAAAATAAAAAATATAACATATACTAATCAGGCGTGATGTTATCTTTTTTAATATAAGTACTGATAAGATAACGATTAACTATGTTAAATAAGAAACTCTTTTTGAGATGGTTAAGGTTAAATATAACGTTTAAGGTGTCATAACAGAATACAACACATGTTAAACATGTAAGGCAAGCCGTTAGACGAAAAGAAATGCAAGTTTGTTTATTTATATTGTCTTTAGAATTCAATATGTTTAGTTTGACTGACTCATGTAGTTTGATGACGCGATTAGTTTGATGACGCATTTAATATTTTGCATCCCAAAAAACATAACTAATATTATTATTGTAATACAATAATGCTTAGTGTGTCTTGTTTTTTAGTTTGTTCTCGCTAAGTACTGAATCTGTCAGTCGGATCTGAAACATTATTTTCCTATATTGTATTCAGATTCATGTGAAATATTATGTGATACCTAGAATAATGCTACAAATGTTACATAGCCTTAAATATTGATATTTAATATAGTAAATCGGATGGGAAAACCGCTTCCGGAATGTTTTGTATGCGTACGCTGGCATAATTAGCAATATGTAAATACGATCTACACACTACAAAAATATCAGTTCTAAACACATCTAGAAAGAAGTGCTAGAGACTATATATATATAGATATATTATAACTAATCCATAATAAAGCATACATTTTTTGATAAAAGAGATTTAAATTTGGAGATACCGTGAAATTTAAATAATGTAGGTAACACCCTGCCCGGGTATATATCTTATAGTAGGGCGCGACGCCTCGGGTCAGCGGAAACCAATGAGTAACAACTGAAAATAATATGTGTTAAAGTACTGTAAATCATCTATACGTGATTTTCTTTAAATTATATGCGGTTGAAACCACGAGGCACAACTAGTTCTTTTTTTAAATCAACCTCGAGCTTAAGGGACGATGAAATATTACATTTCAACAAGTCAATACAACAGTTAACGTAATACTTACTCAACAAAATATACTGAATATATATGATAGATATATTAAAATTTAATTAGGTAGGTGCCTTCCAAAATTCTGAAAAACGGTTAACCTTACAGGCCACCCCAAAAGTTACCGCGAATTTCGTTCCCGGTCCGGGCGAAAAAATATAGTCATGATTATTCAAGCTTTCTACGATATTTTACGACACGAAATAAAACTTTTTCTACGATATGTAAACGTTTCGTTAAATTTTAGTGCAAGTTTATTATCAGAAAAATATTAATCTGACCGACTTTTAAAAGGATACCCTGAAAAACATTTTTATCGTAGTTATTTAAAAAAACGAAAAAAAAATTCATAGTTTTGTTTTTGAATTAAAAAAAGAATTATATATGCGTGATTGGATAACACTTAGAAAATAATCGGAATAGCTTCCTTAGAGCTCGAAACACAAAGGTTTGATGAAAACTCAATTTTCAAAAGTCGGGGTGAAAACAACAACTGCCGCCAGTTTTGAAAACGTTCGAATTTTGAAAGCGGATAGTTAAAAAAGATCTTACCTTTTGGAAAATGCCCAGGAGTCTGGTAGTAGTGTTGCCAGCGGCTGTCATTGCCTCTCTAGTTCGGCCCACCGATGGCAGCTTAGTGGTGACCACCCGGTGCGCGCCGATGGTGCCCAACGTGTACACGTTAGACTCCCCTTTTAACAAAATAAAAAAATCAGATAAAGTATGCATATATACTTTATTACTTTTAAAGTATGTATACTTTAGTATGTATACTTTATTACTTTTAATGAATTGGGTTGCAATATGTCATTATCTATTCACTTTCTGCACTCGCAGATATTCTTTAAAAAATCTAGTTGCAGCAAGTGACGAGTACGATGAGCGCTTTCACCATGAAATTGCCTCAATAGAAAAGTGTTATCAGGGAAAATGGACCACTGCTATAGTTGCAGACTAATTTTAGTTTTTGATTAAATGGACTCCAACCTCGTCTTACAACAGGCAGACCAAAAGGCAGACCAGGCAGAACAGGCAGATCTAAATAATACATTTACTTTAAAATAACTACGAAAAATAGTCAAAATTGAAAATAAATTTCTCTTGAAAGCTATACATGACCGAGATATTTTATTTACTGTGCTAAGTTCTCTATAGCATGGCGATAACGAATCACACAATTAAATCTCTGGGAAAAACAAAGTATTTTATTGTTGCCTAGTGTAATTAATAAAAATAAAATATTATTCAAAAATATAGTGTTTATTATTGTAACGCTCTATGCTACACAACGTTCTTCGTTTAACTTTCTGATTCGTAAAAAACATGTTTAATTCACGGTTAATTAAATTAACCTTTGGATATAGTGGTATCTTCAAAACTATTTATATAAACGGATCACTAATTAATGCCGTTTCATTAACAATGTGATTGTCATCATCAATCTATTTTTTTTACACCAGTCTTCTTCCAGACTAAGAATGATTAGGTACCACAAAATGTCACTGATTTCAGACATCTTAGAGAATAACTACTATGGAAAACAATCCGTGCGCATTATTGACTTCCTAAAAACAATTTGAGTCCATCTTCTTTTTATCTTCATTTATAGTATAAAATGAAGTCGCTTCCGCTGTCTGTTCGCTTAGATGTTTTAAACTATTCAAGGATTTTTTATGCAATTTTCAGCAGTAGATAGAGTGACTCATGAGGAAGGTTTATATGTATAATACATATATATTACAGTATATAAAAGCCGAAAAATTTAAGGATACAAAGGATAACCAACAGTAACCATTTTTATCTATTACATATTAAAAAAAGTTATTTACCAAGCTATTTTATACAATACATTATTATTTCTTATCCAATTAAATACATACATTGCACATTTCATGTAGATCAAAACAGCCTTTAAAAGCATTTCATTAAAACGGATATCTTACAAGATATCAGAGATATAATAAGCGGAGGCACGGCGGCCGGCGGGCCATACATTAAGCCTAAAATAAGTTATATTATTTGTAACACGTATTCATTGACTGTTAGGCGGTAAGAAGTTCGCCGGGTCAGCTTGTAATGCAGGTACATTACCGAAATGAGTTTTGCAGTTAGATTCCGTTCATATCAATATACATATATATCCATACACGAAAACGGTAGTGACATCAAACATTTAAAACCTTATGAGGTATTAATGACAAAAGACATACTAGTAACCCCTCCAGCCTAATGACTCATATTAATTGATTTATATAAGGATTTTATTAGTACAAATTAATTCACACGGCAACCTGCCGCCATGAAGTGTCAATATTGTTGCACTGTATCATTATTTCACCAATAGTGTTCATCATAATAAAAGTGCCGCGCAGTGCCGTACAAGTTACGGTGATCATGTTGAAAAGTGTTATAGTGTTTGTGTGTTGTGTTGCCAGTTTACAAATTGAAGGAAACCCCGCCATTATAGATGGACAAACAAAAAGGTATTAGGTACTCGGTTAATTAATTAATTTTAATATTTAACACACGATTTAAATAGACGCCACTGACCCTTACTATCGTTCTAACACGATTGTCCTCTCAGATTACATACACTTATGCAAAAATAAGTAACTATATAACTTTGTGTGCAGAGCAACTGTATAATTTCAATTTTACAGATGTTTAATTTGTGTGAGACTTTACCCTGATCGTACTAAGTAATCTAATTTAAAGCAAATCCTAGTAAGATTTTGTTTTGCACAATGTCTATTAATAGCGTGGTACATGGCCAAGCTATCTCATATACATAAACAGGTCTTCGTGTTGTGGTATTGCATTACACATATAATTACACAATATATCTATCTAAAACAATATACAATAAATTTATCTCGCCTCTGCTAGTGCTATTCTCTGTTGACTAATTTAAATCGTGATTGACGTGAAGAATTACTATGAGACGGAAAATACGTGGCTATAAAAATACGACGTTCTATTTGTAATCCGTGAATACCTACACAACTGCAATTATAATTACTGGTAAACGTGACCATTATCCTAAACCATTTATCTATAGAATATAGATATACAACCATAAAACTGCTATATAAGTTTTTGGTTCAAAATTAACTTAGGAATTGTCCGGGCCCTTCACGGTGTGGGCAGCGAGTTTTACTTTCAGCTCATTTTCATAATTCTTCAGTTAATTTTTCCCTACTAAAATGAATTTTACCTTGCCTCATGTCATAATCATAAGTAGTTTAAAAGCACATTTTAAGAAATCCGTAATATACAACTTGCTTGGAAATATATAAATTCAATTAGAAAGTTAAGAGGAGTATTGTAACCAACGGATTAATTATGTCTGGAAGAATCAATATGTGAGAAAAAACAGTAATCATTTAAACTGCCAAATCAAAACCTGTATTGATTTTATGTAGACAATGAAATTATTACTACTGTCAATACAATAGCGACATAGATTAATGAAATTATATTATCATTAAAATTCTATATTTTTATTAACCTAAAAATCGGCGTATGCGTCAATATAAAATATGAATTTTTTAAAATACTTTTAATAGCAATTATACAAGTAAATTTGCTAAGATATAACTCACTCCACAGTTCCCGGATCTTTGTTACAATTATTGTTATTTTAGTAAACAAAAAATAAAATAAAGATAGTCACGTACAAGTTCATTGTATATTTTTTTATTATCTATAAATAATAGTAGTCCTACTCACACTTATCGTGGCACGGCTGTACTGCTAGACTTAGCCTTCTACAAAAGTTAATAATATTAATTACTTTTCGGAACGATTATTTCTCATCGCTTCATTTTAAAGAAAAAGATTAAAATCATATGTATAGAAAAGTTTAGAATAACGAATAAAGTGTGGTTATACCCCTAATTGTACGTACTATTATAAAGGTGTTCCGAAAGTAGTGTGCCAGCAGGTGATTCAACTGATTCTTCTTCTTGATCGTCTTCTCGTATCTGAGGGTAGTGACCACCAAAAGTCGCCTTGTACGTAAGGGCTCTCCAGGCCTGTCTCCATTGGGCTTAGTGAATCGCCTTGTGAGTCCAATGCTTCACAAAATTGTGTCTAACCATGGGCTCCGAGCGCAGCCCTTGGGACTTTTACACCGCAGGTGTCCTACAAATATGAACTTTTCTAAATTGAGGTCCCTGCGTGACACGTGTCCGATACAGGCAAGAGATTTCCAAAGGCAGGTTGCTGAGAGGCGCGTAGCTATTTTGAGCTTGTTAAGAATAGACGCAGTCCATGAAATGCATAACGTTTTGCGCCAACACTACCCTAGATTTCAGTCGAGCTTTCAAGGTCCACTTTTCCAAAGCATAAAGAAAGTGAAGAAAATCAAAGTGTGCAAAAGTCTCAGTTTTATACTATAACAAGGATGATTCGGTTTCGCCGCATTTTCTCTCATCACTTCATGGCCGTTTCTGTTCTGTGTGCGTCGCACGACTTCCTTTTCGCTTTCCCCCGTCGTTACATACTGCTAATCGCAAGCACACGAATTCGGTTACCGTGTCTAGATCACGCAATTCATGGATTCTCTGCATCGATCTAGGTCTGTGGACGAACATCAGCCAATACAAATTCTACCCTAGGTTTCTAGAATTCATCGCTTGATATGCTCTCCAAAGTGGTTGATCAGTTGCGATGAAAGAACACAACCTTGCCTTCCCTCACGCTCAACCTTATAAGGCTCCGCTCCGGTACCTACTTTGGCTCTGCCACTCAGTTACAGATTTTGAATTAGGAATAACAGATGGTCAGGTATACCCATTTCCCTCATAACCCCAAATTTTATTTAAAAAAAAATTTATAGTTCACGCCGAACCAAATAAATGCTAAGTTTGTGAAGTTAAAGTTTAAAAAATTATAATACTTCAATTGTTGGTAATGACCATTAATCAACGCAAGTGGCTTTAAGAATTGTTTTAATTTGTTTTGCTGTTTCCCATACCACTCTTACATGGAGGCTGACAAATGTTACATTTCATTTCGGTAACAACTGTTATTTGATTAACTATGTGTTACGTATACGTTTAAAAAATGGACCACTTATTTTAAAACTGAATGGAAAGATTTAGGGGAAACCTGCACGCCTGTCAGATAAATCGGAATAAATTTTAAAAATGATATGTCACGTTACGGAATTTGTAAAGATTGTGAAATTTAATTTGTGTTCACTAAAATAAATTAAAATGAAATATAAGGGCAAAGTTGAGCCAAAAACCTGCTTATGTAATTTAATAATTATAAAACCAACACTTGTCCCCGCAACTCACGATAAGAACTCATGAAAAGTCATAATAAAACCACAACATTAGCGGACATTTTCTACAAAGCAAATTCATTAACCAAATTAATATCCGTAATCTCAGGTACATTAATAGCTGTTGTTTCATCTGGCATCTTATTTCGGCGAACTATACCTACAGTAGCCAAATCAAAAACCATGTGTCGATTTATTACAGAAAACATTTCAAGGTCTACTTCCCCTTTTGGCCTCGCAGATACAAATATTGGAATTTAAAATAATACGCAGGAATCTTTATGCCGGATTCAGGTTAATAATAGGCACATTAAAAAATATATACACAGAAAATTTATAAACATCTTAGTCGACATCAGACTTCTAATAATCTAACACCAGCTCCTTTGTAATTGCAAAGGAATGGGGAAATAGCTTCAGCAGAAGAACCATTAAGTTACCGGTTTAGTCATATTCAATAGACCGATGGAAAATCAAAATTGAAGATGAACCTCAGAAAATAGCCTTTGCTTATAAGAAAGAATATTATTATCTGATAATGTAATGCCGTTTAACATCTAGAGACCACAAATTCTCCTTGGTGAATGAGACCAAAAAACCTTGGGGACGAATGAAAATAAGCAAAAAGATCTTACAAAGACATTTTCACAAAATGAGATAACCAACACAACACAACAAACCTTGTAACAAATCCGACAGTCATTGGCGCTGGCCAACCCATAAAACAAAGATCTAGAAATTTAGCTTTAGGCAAAGTCCAAAAGGTAACTAAACAAATCTAAGATAGGGTACTTAGTAAAGTCAGTCACTTAGCCATCAAGACAGTTATCTTCTTCCCTGAATGTGCTTACAGGGATTAAATGAACTTGTTGTCTTGAGTAGATAGGCGATATAGTAGACGAGAAATTTCAACATAATAGACAGAACAGATAAACCCCGCACAATTCGGACATCGGAAAAAATATGGTAAACATAAGGTGAATGGACTCAATCCAAAGAAGTGTCAGTTATTCAAGGAGAAGGTTTTATTAAATTTGATAAAATTAAAGCAGTAAAATAATGACATAGACCCCAAATAAACAAAGACATAGAACTTCTTAAGAATATGTACACCATACTGTTGGTGTGCTAAGAATTCATCTATAAAAGCTAGTCAATTACATCAACTCACAGGAAAAAGAAGTAATTTCAATTGAGAATTTCAACTCCAAAATGCATACGTAAAGGAATTACATTGCTTACAATAACTAAAGAGTTATTGCTTATTCAATTGAAAAAACGTTTCTAGTGGATACCGGCAGCACCAGTATTGTGGAAATCGGTGCATCGTTGTTTCAAGAACAGCGAGGGTCACAATTAGTCATGTATGTATTTCAGGAAGTTCTTATGACATTCAAAATTATTTGATCTATAGCTGTGTGACGGAAAATTTTTGTTTGGATAAACTTTGCAATAGTTCAAGAATTACTTGATGGATAGGGTTTACGAGGGGCGGCTGAAAAGTTTTGAGCCTAAGTACCTTTAATTATTATTAATGCCTCGCGCAATATACCACTAA
>DWFO01002629.1:0-13433 GCA_018246595.1 Mimoniades nurscia nurscia | reverse complement strand
TTAGAAAATTTAGTAGTGCCCGACCCGGGAATCGAACCCAGGACCTCCCGTTCGGCAGTCGCACTCGCAACCAACACAACCAACGAGGCAGTCAATTTTTCAAAAGTTTGTTTATTGATAATACTGTTTAATCATAACTGAATTGCGGAAGCCTATTTCTCTATAAATATATAAATCAAATAACATCCTAGTTACACATGCTCCTTACTAGTAACTGAGTGTTCATAATCATTATTGCTTATTTATTTACTTATATTTGTAGGCCTAAGGGTTACATGAGAGTACTTAATGTTTGATGGCATTCTCTTTCAACCAATTCTGGGAGCTAGAAAAGGTATACTATATCAAACATTTACAAACTACACGATTATTATACAATACATACAAGTATTATACAATACAAACACAATAAATGTATAGATATACATAATGATAAAAATTTCGGAACAAAAAATACATAATTATAGTATAGAGTGCACTATTGTATTACGATATCCAGGGAATAGTTTGCGGATATAATTGGATACTGGATTCCAAGTTCGTGACAAAGAGTATCTTTGAGCCTGTGACTCTGTGATCTCTCTGGCTCCAATGATTTATTTAACACTATGGCTTATGCATTTATAGTGTCCCTTGGTTTTTTGCCATTAACTTCATACAGATAAGCCTTTTTACCATTAACTTTAAACACGCAAATGCGAAACATTTTGTTTCATGTATGAAGTTATTTTGTTTGTTCTTTCGAATGAAAACTTTCAAATCGCGCAGCTGAAACAAAAATTTTCAATCCCCGGCAGTTTTGTGTTTGTAAAGGTTTCGTTTTTAACTGCACAAAAAAAAGAGCTGTGGAAAAATAAATTCCGAATGACGGTTCACATTCGCAGTGCATAAGTGTTTGCACAAACACAATCATTGGCTCCACAGA
This sequence comes from Mimoniades nurscia nurscia, assembly GCA_018246595.1. Taxonomy (NCBI): domain Eukaryota; kingdom Metazoa; phylum Arthropoda; class Insecta; order Lepidoptera; family Hesperiidae; genus Mimoniades; species Mimoniades nurscia. The sequence continues at coordinate 12,508 of DWFO01002629.1, read as the reverse complement.
ATTGTTGACCCGGAGGAGTTTACTTCCGCAATAATAAATGTTGTTTCGCACTATATTACACTTCGAGGTGAAAATATAACGTAGCATCACGCCGTTTATGCTCGAAGAGGTGGACAGGGGCGTGTAGTACACTCCCACGTTTCACCAGTTGCGTTTACGTCCCACTAAGGGATAGGTGGTGAATCTATTGCCATACCAGGCACATATTCAAACTTTGAGCAACTATCAGAAAATATAAGCAAGAAAATCCGATAATGTACCACCCGGGTATTTAAATCCAGGACGTCTCGTTCGGAAGTCGCGCTTGCAACCGACACGACCAAATGGCGGTCAGTGAAAATATAACTATACGTGTTGATAGCGACATAAATGAATTTTCTTTTTGGTCTTAAATTACTATGTTATTCAGCAGTTAACTAGGAAGTCGCATATGCGTGCAATACTGACACAGACATATTTATCAATATTTATCAATTACATAGTTTGTTTCCAATCTGGGCTTAACCTAATTTGAAAGTTGGTTTTTGAGATCATGATGGTAAACACTATTGGTTACTCAAGGGCCGTTAAGACTTTATTACTAATGTACGAGTATATGAGTCTTTCATTATAGAACTTATCGTATTATGCCGCACCTCTCCAATACCAATACCACTTACCGGTGGGAACAACATCGCGTTATTGTTCGTACTCTAGCATTATTAAACTAATATTGAGCTGCAATTGATTAATATTGCATTACATAATAGGTTATATTGAACTGCTGACAACTATTGATTTTTTATATACGATACTCGTCATGTTACTGTAGTGCTAAATGGAATAAGCTTTAAATGGAAAAAATGGATTGAATTGAAATGGAAAAGCATTAAATGGAATTTAAGGTAATCTCGGAAACGCAGAAATTCTTACAAGAATTAGATTTAGATTATATAATAGTGGCTCGAAGCATGGATTTATGCCCGGTGTGTGGCAATAGACTCACCATCTATTCCATAGTGGGACGTTAACGTAACTGGTGAAACGTGAGAGTGAACCTGGTACAGTCGTCTGTTTACCTCTTCGGGGATTAAAGGCGTGGTGTTACTTTTTTCTTACAAACAATTAGCTAGTAACAAATAGGTACATATGTTTTCCATATCATTGGTCCCATAGCTTCATCATCATCAACGTTATCACCATCATTCATCCTTTCATCGTCTTATTGTAGGACATTTGTCTCCTTACAGAATTATTAATGTACCATTTATCACACGCCACTATTTCTGTGCCATGTACACTTTTAACCTTACCATGTTCTATGAATTCGTTAAATTCCATATCTGTGTATTGCCCTGTTGCATTTTACTTGACGTAATAATTTAAACGTTATTCCACTGAATTTAACAGTGACACATAGCTTTATATGAAAAGATTTATCTATCATGAGACTATTTTACAAATGTGGTTACAACACGCGGCACCTACTTGAGATATCCGAAGATTTATATTTGAACAAAATTTCAAATTACCAAAGTGAAATAGGACTTTACCGCACCTAAATAAGGTTTCGATTCGTTAAAACCTGTGTTGTAAAGGGATTGTTGTGTTGCCAGTTTTATTACGCTCGCTTGGCTGGCAACACTGGTTCTGTTGTCGCCAAAAGATAGATGGTAGCAGTGTTTTATATGAACTGACAGGTTTATCCATGATGTATCTAATAGGTGACGTCTCCGTGAATTAGGTATGTAATTTAACCAATATGATGCACATAGCGTGTTAATTAACGTAATTAAATTGTAAGCTGTAACACCTACGGTAATTGTGTAATGTTTAATGTATTAAATTTGCTTGCTTGTAATTTAATATCTTTTACATTACATGTTGATATTGATATAACGAGTTTTGGCTTTAATTACTATGTCTAAAATCATTTACACGTACATTATGTCTAATATTAGCGTAGTTAGTCGAGTCTATAATTGATAATTAATGTTTAGTTAGTTAATTTGTTTATTGCAAATCACATTTTAGTATCCATAATAATATTACACCTTATAACTGATTTCATTTTCGAATGTGGAATTTGATATCTGCTTTCAATTATCTCCTGCTAGGTGGTCTGATGATTTAAATAAAACAGCTGGATGCAGTCGAAATCAAAAGGATAGATTAGCACTTTATTAGGGATTAGCACAGGAATAATTTCCAGCAATGGTAGGTAAAAGCCGATGGTTGGACGAATCATCCATTCATCAGCGAAACCAGAATGTTACATCTAAGATTAGAGAGAAAAAAAAACTAAGAAGAATCTCAGTTTAATACACCCTGAGAAATGAATAAAAGAAAATAAAAATGGCCGGTTAATATGATAACCCTACAATGAAATTTCCATTAACACCGCTGAGAGAATTATTGTTACATAAAACGACTCTAGTTATTTATTCCTTCATTTACATATTTGTCTCTTGTATATTGCATTCTGTCATCAATCGTTGACAGTATTCAATTAGTTTCCATTGTACTGTTTATAAATGCGGCTATTTGTATCAAACGCCGCCAAGTCCGTAATGGTTCCATTTCATGGGTTGGTAACCATCAATGGTTCACGGTCGAACGCTCTGCTATCCCAATTCCCATGAATACTGGGAGATAGACCATTTAGATTTAAATCTCCGAATCGCCCCCTTTATTGTGGTGTACGGTGAAATTGATATTGAATTGAAGCTAGAGTACAATATTTTGGTTTACAGAAATTATTGTTGTATAAACCGCAGACATAATATTAATAGCATTAATAGCTCATTTTTCTATAATTCAGCCTTCCATTTCGGAGACCCTTATTTCGAATGCTAAAGCACCTCTTTATAAATTATTGCTGTAACGGTAAAAGACAACTTCGCGAGGACATCTGCCCACCCGAGTGTTCTCCTTGAGATTCATTGAGGTGTGTGAAGTATGTCAATATGCTCTTGGTCAGTATGGTGGATTATTGCCTCTACTCTTCGCACGCTGAGAGAAAACTCGTGTTCCACAGTGATACTATAACACGGTTGGCGATTGAATCGACAATTGATGAAAATTGAAATTATATAGGTAACAAGAAAGCGTATTTCAACATAAATTCTGTTTGTTATAAAATTGTGAGTTTTCACAACAATATCATAATAAAACTATTGAAAATAATACTATATCAAATATTATATACGATTATTTATTAATTAATTAAGCTCAGGAATTTAGTAAATATATGTTGGCATATATCTTTTTCTTTATAAAAAAATATATAACAATATTATATATTTTACTATACTTTTAATGATGATAACGATTCACAGACGTGTTTTATCAGAATACTTTGTTTTGTGGGTGCAATAAATACACATACCGATTCATGTCATTATATAAATTACTCATAACTCACGGTTAAATACTATCTGTAACTATAAGAATCAATAATACCCTTAAGGCAACCACATAATTTTGCATAAACATGACGGATGAAATAATGTTGAATTGAAATATTTAAAATAACATTATGAAAATCAAGTAAGCAGTGCTAGGCTAGTGGTATGAAATATGACCACTCACTCTGGGAGCTCGGGTTCAAATCTTGGCGCACACCTCTACAAAATGTGCCTTTGAAAATTAAATGGTATTCGCTATAACGACGAAGGAACACATCGTGAGGAAATCTTCACAGCTCAGTTTTTAAACCATATTATGTTCTGTAAGGCGTGTAAATTCTGCCAACCCGCACTTGGCCAACGGCATTCTGAGAATACACCCGTATTCCAACAGTGGATTGACAAAAAGGGTCTAAAAAACATATGAAAAGGTAATTAGGTAAGGTAATCTTGCTAAATGACGTATAATTCCCTTTCGTAGGGACAGGGACGCACCGTCAGCGCCGCTTAGAAATTATCTCAATCAACGTTATCAGGAATCTCGCTGGGTGAACCTTTTGACCGTTCGTGGCATCTATAGGGCGAGTTCGTTTTCAGTTTCAGATGAGACCTTCATAATTAGGTTCATAGGATTTATTTCTCATACGAAACATAAAAAAAAGTAAAAAAGTAAAAGTAACTTCACGCCTGTAATCCCCGAAGAGGTAGGCAGAGGAATGTAGAACATTCCCGCGCTTCACCAGTTACTTTTAAACATATAAATATGCTCATATTTCTTATATTATAATTAGGCAATTATTGTATAGCTGTTCCTACATGTCACACATAGTTGACATTAAAAATTATGCGTCTTATAGTCTCACTCTGCATTGTTATTACTTTTTACGATTACTGAAAAGTAATTGTTGAGAAAAACTATTCGCAAAATCATACAGCCCGCTCCGATCTTTTATGCAATTTCGTAAGAAATTGTCTTCGTGACTACATATTAAGAATTTACATTAATTTTATTATTGAAACGATGTGTCTCATTATCATTACCATCAACCTATTGCGGTCCACTGCTGGGAACCGTGCTCCACTGAGCGGTAATACCCATAATCCCCACGCTGGGCATCAGGGTTGGGGATCGCAACTTCTTCACACCACCTTTCACTATCCTAACGATGTCTCTAATAATATGTTACATTCCCTTTCCCATTGTTCGCGCTCTTTGAACACATTTAGTCCCCTTAGCCCCGTAGATAATGGTTGATGGATGACTTACAATTAACCTCCCGGTACCGGTGTAATTGACTTTAAATGACTCAGTACAATCCTAGATAAGCGACACGATAAACATTAACAGACAAGTGTTGCTTCCGAACGCAATAGATTCACTTAATACTCGAGTCATTATTAATTAATGATTCACTCTGCAATATATTACGTTCGTGTAATAGTGCATTGGTAGCATCATTGCTTTCAACTTTGAAATGACAAGATAAATCATTATTTCCTACGTTTCATTTTGATTTAATTGTTACGAATGTATTATTGTAATAATTATTATTGATTTTAGTATTCGATTCCGCCAAGCATATATGAACTGATTCATGAATGTAATAGGAATACAATCATGTAGGTAATCTAAAAAAAATCAGTTCAGTAGTTACAGAGATATTTGGCACTGAGTGATCTGCTTACCACGTAAGTGACCTAGCGTGATGATATATGGATAATAATACATTGAACAAGTTCAGATTAAAGTATGTAAGTGTGGGATTTGAGAAAAGCTTTTTTCTTCAATAGCCTTATTAACCTTGATTTTCAGTGAGATAAATGACATTAAAAGGTTTAAATCTATCGCTATGTTGTTGAGTACTTGACGTTACGTTTACATCCCACTATAGAATAGATGATGAGTCTATTGCCATACACATATACTCCGGGCTACTGATAGAAAATATGAGTTACAAAAATTTAATAGTGCCCGACCCGGGATTTGAACCCAGGACCTCTTTATCGGAATTCGCGCTTGCAACCAACACGACCAACGAGTAATTGAAGCAAATGAACACAATTGTAAGAAATTTCAGGTAGAAGTCTCATAAGTTTCTTAGATGATAATCGCTTCAGCTGTTTCATCATCAGCTTATTGTAGTCCAAGCTGGACTAGGGCCTCCAATGAGAGGTTATATCCATAATCCCCTCGGTGGGTATGCGAGGTGAGAATCGCAAAGCACTGCTGTCCATAAGCGGGCGGGACATGGTGATCTTGCAAGGACGTACCTATTACTTTGACACCGTATAATGTAAATTGGCATTCGAGGTGTTAGAAATACTATCGATGGTCCATGACTGTGCAATGAAAGTGTTATCTTATCCCGGGAACTGTTTCTGTCGCTATCATTGTATCTCCGCGCCGCTTTGGGTTTGAAAGTGATTTTTTGATAAGGTTTTCGTTCAAACAGACAACTATAAAAATTGTTGGTACTGTCAACGTTGAATGATTTTTGCGTCAATAAATGAAGACATATTTGTGTTTTTTTATGTGTGAATAACGACAATAACACACATTGAAGTACAATAAATAAATGGATGTACAATATTACATTGTACGGGTACGTAAGGGTTAATCAGTAAATTTCTATTGCTGATAAAAGCTTAGTAACACTTTTTATGCGTGAAATAATTTATTATATATTCCATTTATAAAAGTAAATATCAATATCGAATATCAATTCGTCTTATATGAAAGTTATCCATCATGAGGCGTCGCGCGTCACCTCGTATAAAATAAAGCGAGCTGTTCACGGAGCGCGCGGTTTGATCGTGTAGTAACCGCTTGTTAATTAATACTAACAAATTCAATCGATTAAGTAACACGCATAATTAAAGACAGCGGTAACGGGCGCCGGGGGCGTATACAACACCACATACATACATAAATAATGTACAAAATCTTTGAAATGAACAACGTAATAACTTAACACAACTAATTTATTTATTTCGTGATTGTTCGTACCGAAATTTTTTCCTTGATATTATTATATAATATTGTAATAATTGATTTACTGTTGTTTATTGTCTATGTTTCTCTCGATAGTATTTATTTCACTCAAGTTCAAATAAAGTTTTTTAGATGAATATGTAATAAATGCACTACTTTTTTTTAATGTAGGCGTTTTCATTTTAGTGTAAGCTGTGTTCTTTATCTATTAGATCAGAGTACAGAGTATCAGAAAAGGAGAGTCTACACTATTTATACGCAGTTTAATCTTGTGGTAAGATATGACTACGGTCAAGGATTCGGTTATATTTGAATACGAAATCTTCCAGTACATGGTAAAAAGTTGTTACAATATTGTCAGTCTTCACCTTAATATCCTAAGTTGGAATTTTGGAACGTTGGAATTTTAAGGAAAATTGAAATTATTTTATAAATGTTACGTTAATTAGCTTTCAGTTCATGATAGGATTGCTACGGCTATCCATAATGTTTTTTAAGGAGTGTGGAGTCTGTAAATACGAGTAGGCACTTGGTAAACGAGGCAAGCTATTTGCCCTTCCCTTTACATTCGGAGAATAGACTCGTATCTTATAGTAGTAAAAAATTGATGATAATCATAGTGATAATGAACCAGAATTTTTTCTTTATGTTTTATATATCTCGAGATCAAACTAACAATTACAATGACATACTACATGACATACATGACTAAGTTTTTTTTTTCAATAATCTATGTACCTACATTACGTATATTGAATATTGTGTCTTAAGACATTGTGTGAAATTTCAAATTATATCGACTTTGAAACGGTACACCCTAATTAATTAAAAAAGAACAAAATTTATATTAAAATAACTTGTATTGTTTCGTAATTGGATCTAACTGATTTTGAAGTGACGTGTCTGTGTTTCATTATATAAGATAACATAATTCGATATTTATATAGGCTTTTAATTTCTTGTAAATTGTCAGTTCCAAATTCAAACACAAAACAAGGTAGTTTCATAATAATAATATTTATTATTGTTATTCGAGGAAGTTACGTTTTATCAAAGTCCAATTATATGTTTAACAATAATAAAATTTATTATTATTGTTCTCGGGAATTGCGTTGGCTGAACAATATGAAATCTTATTGCAAAATATTACATGCAATAAAAGCAGACGAAGTCAGTGTATTAAACTAGACACAACAATGAGATAAATCCGAAGGTAGATCGAAATTGGGTCCCGTTTGTAGCAATCAACGTAAAATATTTCCTATTGAATTGTGTCGGCGTGGGCGGGTCGTGGGATGTATCCAATGGATGAGAAATTGTTAAGAATTACCTCTTAATCAAAATTTCACGGTATTAAGAAATGGAATATATTGCGTCGTAAACAATAATGTTTTGTAATGCTTTCGATTTAAGATAACAGTAAATACTATACAATTTACTGTACGTTCGTTTTAAGCCTCAAAAACTTGCCGCCAGCGATATTAAGGTATCGTATATCATACGCTGATACATTTTCAATTAACGTTATGATTGTTTCCCTGTTTAATTACCTATATTGTTATTTTTTCTTCATCGTTATTAACTTATTATCGAAAAATTACGCAACTTTTCAAATTGAGCAGAAAATATAACGTTACTTGTTGCGATACAATTGTACAGTTTGATATTCTCGTTTGTCGTCATCGTTACTTTTTGTCTCGTAATAATAGTGTAGCATCAATCCCCGATCAATCACCGTAGAGCAATCCCCGAAGACATCGCCAGCGGAGTGTAGTAAACTCGCATGTTTCACCACTTACGTTAACGTTCCATTATGGAATAGATAGTGAGCCTATTGCCACTCAACGGGCATGAAGCCAGACTCCGAGCCACTACTAGAAATTTCAACTAGAAATTCTAGCTAGAAAATTCTAATAATACGTGACCCGGGATTTGAACACTGAACTACTGATCTACAGCCGCGCCGACAAGCACTTGACCAACGAGGCAATCATAGACAGTTATTAATTGTCTGTAAGAATATTAATTTAATGTACTATTTGGTATTGCGCATTCATAGCCTTGTAGGAAATTACATAGACACCTTACTATTATTAAGTAAGTAAACAGCAAGAACGATCTGTACCCACCCTACATAACTTACTTCCTACGAATCAAGCATCAAATCAAACTGAACAAAATCGTAGTGTAATGAGAGAATGAAGTGATTGAGTGTCAGCTGTTTTCTATTTAATGGCGTCTGCAACAAATTAAATGTTGTGTCTGTATAACGTGATAATAATGGTTCATCGTTCCGTCTATTGCCTTAGGCAGGTTACACACTAGGCGGCAACACGCACAATTTATTTTAAATATTTCGCATTTCCGTTACAAAAATTGTATATTTTGGCATGTCTTATAACAAAAAAACTGAATTTTCAAAAATAATTTTAGGATAAAATTCTATATACCCTGCAGATTAAAGGAAGAATTGCGTTCAATGTTGATTGTAATCGTATTCAAAATTCAAAAACAAGAGTTTTGTTTACTAGCATACTAAATCTCTAAATCACATTCATGCGGAATAGTACTTCTCTAAAGTAACTTCACGCCTGTAATCCCCGAAGAGGTAGGCAAAGGAATGTAGAACATTCCCGCGTTTCACCAGTTACTTTTAAGTCCCACGATGGAATAGGTGGTGAGCCTATTGCCATATACCGGGCACTTATCCAGACTCCGAGCACACTGCTAGAAAATCTAAATTAGAATTTTTTTAGTAGTGCTCGACCCGGGAATCGAACCCAGGACCTCCCATTCGGCAGTCGCACTTGCAACCAACACGACCAATCTACAAAAAACAAGGAAAAATTGAATTGCATGACATCATTCCTTCTGTAGCAATTTATGCACGAGTCACAAGTTGTAAAAAAATATTGACACTAGTTTTTGCAGACTGTACTCTGGTATGATCTTCGGTTTGTTAAAATTAAATCGGATGATAAAAGTCAGATTATTTTTTAATCGTCCCGAAGTCTATGATCTACTGTCTATATATGATGCAAATTGTTCAATAAATTTATTAATATTTTAATGACAATGATTAATATTACTGGAGGAGTGTTCTACATTCCTCTGCCTACATCTTCGTTGATTACGGGTGTGATGTTACGTTACGATTAATATTACCAATATAATTATAGTATTCAAAACTAAATGTCTAATTGTTGTGGCAATATAAGCTGTTGGATGTAAGTGGTGAAAGAGCGTAGAGTCGACGCGATGTGTTCAAATTTTATAACTTTGTGAACGGATATCTATTTTTTTTTTAGTCACATATCAAAACTCATCAAAAAGTGTGTTTTTCAGCATGGGTAACCCTTAGTACAGTGGTTGTGCGGTTTTACGGTACCGTCTCTATGCCGGCAACTAGGGGCGGTATACATATGTATTTTACATGCGAGTTTGCGGTCAATGACGTATCATTTACTGTTACATTACTTAATAATGTGTAGCTTACCTATTCATACAACCATCTCAAATGGCGTTTTTAACGTCGGTTGTGGTATGCTAATTTTTTTTTATTTTTTTTTATTTAGTATATTATACCCGCTTGCACTTAACGTAATTGTTAGTCTGATCGCTAAAAACAAGTCAGTTATTATATTATTTGTTTGCTCATGTATTCATTCAATATTAATTCATTCGTTTATTCATGATTTAGACGAAATGTACATATGTACATGCGAGGGGTGATCAATAAGTAATGATAAATCAATATGAATCAGAATTATTAGATTTAAAAAAAGTAATTTATTTTACAACATAGTCTCTTAACAAGTTAATACATTTAGTGTATCTTTTTTCTAAAGCCATGATTCCCATAGAAAAAAATTCTTTGTGTTGACCCTCCCAAAATGCCTCTACTGTGGCCATCACTTCACTAAAATTCTCAAATTTGTTGCTCCGGAGGTATTCTTTTGAGCCGAGGAAAGAGGTAGAAGTCACTTAGATTAGCTAGATCTGGCGAATAGGGAGGGTGTTCGAGCCGTTCGAACCCCATTTCTTGAATGGAAGCCATTGCAACTACGACTTTCTGAGCCGGGGCGTTGTCTTAATGAAACAGCACTCCAGCACGCAGTTTTCCGCGTCTTTTTGGTTTGATAGCCTCTCGCAATCTTCTTATTTGGTCTGCGTAGTAAGAGCCTGTTATAGTAGCCAACTTTTCCAAATAGGTACTCCACCACACTAATTCCTTCAGCATCCCAAAAAACAGACGCCATAACCTTTCCCGTAGAATTTGACACTTTGAATTTCCTCGGCTTTGGTGAGGAGTGGACCTATTTATACAATTTTTTGAAGCTGAACTATTGGATATGTGTATAAGCAAGCAAAAAAATATATTAGGGTTTATGAGCGTTCTAGAAATACTCGATTATCATTACTTATTGATCACCCCTCATATAAGTCATTGATGCATATGTTTGCATATTGGTAGTGTGGTATTAGGATAGTATGGCCTCTACTACACGTTAGGTAATCAGATACTTAAGACTTGAAGACGACGCAGCATAGAAAATGTTTCGGAAATAGTAGGTCTGTGAAACTGGATTATGTTTTGTGTTCTTCTTAATCTCTTGAAGGTGACGTGTTTGCAAAGTTAAAGGAAACGTTACATCAGGCCTGTAAATCACGTGGAGGTAAGTTTACGTTCCACGGTACGTGAGCCTGTTGCCACACACCTAGACTCTGAGTTTCCACTACACGAGTTTCAACTAGAAAGTTTAAGTTAGAAAATTGAATTGTATATCTAAGCGCATACTATTTATGAAGTTAAACAATTTAAAAAAAGGACGCAAAATAACAGGACGGTTTTGATTGCATCCTTTTGTTGAACCTCAATATTGCTATTCATAGATAAACATTATTCACTCACTTAAATACCACTTGTCAATAACTATGCAAAGAACATTTATAAGCATACAATGTTATTGTAATCTATGCAACTGTATGTAATTATTCTTGTTATTTATATTTTCTATGACGCACGTGATGTTATGAAATTGTATCATATCCAACTTATCTATGTGTTATGTGGTCTCACTTTATAATCATTTTATGCCTGTTTATCGTTTAAATCGCGCTAATTACGACTGGAATAGTAACGGTTGCGCTTTCTTCGTGGCTTATTATATATAAGTAGGTATTAGTGATGTAATAAAATTCGCAAATTTTTGCATATTCGTATTCGCGTACACAAAATTTCTGCGAATGTATCAGAAAAAAATTAACAAAATCAAAATATTTTTATGAAATCTTTTCTTTTAATAAAATCAAAAGCATTTCTTATATTTTTTATACAAAAAATAACTTAACCTCGTAATCACATGATCAGTCTTTACTTTTATCATTTGGCTTTATTTATTTACTTTGGGCGATTAAGCGTAACAATTAAATTTTCATTAGAACTTATAAGACAAAAAATATACATACAATGGAATGTAAAGAAACAAAAAGAAATTCTTGTATGAAATTTTCTATAAAAACGGAATATTCGCATTTGCGAATATATGTAGGTATATACCTAGATTATGTATACTAGCTTATGAAACATTAGCTAAAACATTAACTCGACCTCACAAAAGAAATTTTGGACTTCACTTGGTAGACACTCGTATATTGTTTTTTATTAGGTACATCGTGTTTAGTATCTACGTAATTTTCACTTGCAAGTGTTCTATTCCCGTGTTTTATACTTATTTATATTGTTAGAAAATTCGAAAGACATTTCACTGTTTAACTTATACCTACATACATTTGAAATCTTGTAATGTTTAGAAATATGTAGGTATTATGTTTTAATTTTTAAGGATATTATTATTTAACTAAGTTTTGAAAAAAACCACTTCATTTTGTGTAAATTAACAATTGTTAAAATGAAATGTGTACTGAATATCATTACGTTGTATTGTTACGTTACGTTACGTCTTGTATTGTTTTTGTATTGAACCCGTCCTTGGTTCTCTCTATCATCCAGGCTTCAAAGCGAGAGCCTTGCGATGTTTCGGTTATGGTTTAGTCCTATAATTATGAGAAAATAAAATTTAAAAAGATATTTTTCAAGATTTGTAAGACTGGTTTCGTGCTATGTTAA
>DWFO01002628.1:0-13435 GCA_018246595.1 Mimoniades nurscia nurscia | reverse complement strand
TCCCACGTTCCACCAGTTACTTTTAAGTCCCACGATGGAATAGGGGGTGAGCCTATTGCCATACACCGGTCACATTTCCAGACTCCGAACCACTACTAGAAAATCTAAATTAGAAAATTTTGTTGTGCTCCACCCGGCAACCGAACCCGGGCCCTCCCGTTCGGCAGTCGCACTTGCAACCAACACGACCGACGAGGCAGTTTTTTTTTTGTATATACAAATAAATACTTCCATGAACATTATTGTCAGATGTTTCGCGATTGTTTACTCATCACTATGCATGAACCGGCCTGATTTACATGCCTATGTTATTTCGGGATGGTCCGACTAATTTCAGACTTACATAATGTAGGTACACGAGGCCCTTCTTCATGAGCTCCAATAGATTGCGACTTATTCATCAAGTTTTGATTCGACCGTCCGGAGTAATAATGGTGAGTGCAGGTAGAGAAAAGAACCTTATAATCTCCACAATACATAAATATGTAACATGCTACATATAAATGACTCTAGTCTCTTTCTCTTACATATGCAGTTTCTCACTTGGACACGCGTCTCCTCTAAGAATATGAAAGGTTAACGCCATAGGCCGTCGCGCTGGCCAAGTGCTGAACGACAGTGCGTAGATTCCATATCGAGTGGAGTGACTCTCCTGACGATGTTTCTTGTTTACCGTTTAACTCTACAGTACGACCAGTTTCAATTTTTCAACTTTTTTCAACTTTTTTTTTACTTACTAGGGCGACCATGCAATTCGTGGTTAACATGTCTCCACGTCTGTAGTGAAAACTGCGAGCCGTTTTCCTTTGCAGTCGTACAGTAATGACCGTACACAATGAGAAACGAAAAAGCTTCTTAAAAAAAAAATATCAATCGTAGAAAAAAGATTTTATTACAGAAATATTTTTTTTAGCGAATATTTATCGAAAATATTTCTATTTTCGGTTACGCTCGTGATGACGTTACTCATTCCGCGTTCTATTGATATTTTAATCGTTCAATTGAAAAACATGTCATACCTACACTGTTTCCTAACTTCTCAACTAGGTAGTTACACATATAATATGTACCTGTAACTGACGATGAGTCATCCTGCACCTGGCCAGTGGCCCAGCGTCAGACTATTCCCTTTATTCCCTTCTCACACGGACAGGCGACATGTGTTCAACAGCGTAATACCTGAGGCCACGAATTCGCCATTCATCCCTCACAATACATAGTATCCATAGATCACTGACTAACAAGAGCTGTCATATAAAACTAGAAATCACTTTTTCCTTACTACAGTTCTCAAAGTATAGGTCCACATTCAACTAACTAAAACAATTTCATTACGTTCTTAAATGGCCTGACAGATTATGTATACTCATATTATTACGGTGTGTAATGGGGTTTCATGTTCATTTTAGGACTAGAACCTCACCTGCTTAAGGGGCCCGTCGCTGTACAACAGGCGAGGTGCTGGCGGCAGTCTGATCGCTGTTATAGCTCAGCCTATCTGAACACGGCTGTGCTCTATGCAACCACCACACCCCATGCCCATCGGGGCGATTGTGGGCAAAGAATGCCCCTATGAAAGTGTGCAAATGACACTTAATGATAGCATAGACCTTTGCCCAGCAGTGGGCTAAAACAGTCAGTGTCTGATCTGTTGGAAGTTTGGCACGGTCATGTTGATGCTGTCGATGATTGAGGTAATGAGGGGACTGTTGGTGTAGCCATCTCGACCGCTGCATCAGTGATTGCGGGTTTGATTCCCAACTAAGACAACTAATTGTGTAATATACTTATTACACATAGAACACATATTTTATGTAGATATAAAATTATATACATAAGTGTGTATCTAGTCATGTACGTACATTATCTATGTTTATCAGCCGTCAAGTTAATAGGGCTTTATGTATTTTGAAATCAGTTAACCGTGTATGAATTGTCACAAGATATTAACTTTTTAAAGTTAATTAAACCCCTCGTAAGACAGCTGATAGCATAAAATTCGAAATAAATTTATTAATCTACTCATAGTACAATAAACAAAGAGAAATTGTCACAAGGGCTTTTTGTTCAAGGAGGAACCCTAAAAATATATTTTGAGTAAAGTCAACAACATAGGAAATTGCCATTTATTTTTATATAAGATAACATGTGTACATATATATTCCTTGCATATGTCTAATGGTTATATACCTTCATGTGTTTTGGCAAGGGCTTGTGTGATTCCGACAATACAGTAACACTGTGGTGTATTGGCTGTTAGCTGTTGTCAAATATATAATTTCACTTAGAGGAATACTTCGGAAGGTAAGAATAATATTTTGACACACAGAGCAGCCATCTAATCCCAAAGAAAGAATCAAGAGAGTTTATACAATTGTTAGAACACAGCTGATATTCATATAAATATATGATATGTACTTCAATACTTTTTTGTTACACCCTGACACAGAACAAATTAAATGCTCATCAAACCAATATTAGTCATTGATGGGAATTAAACACACAACTCTAGTGTGTGAGTCTAGAGCAGATCAACATTTGACATTGACAATGCATATTATATATATATTTTCACGAGGACAAAAATAAATAAAAATTGATAATGATAATTACATTTATTTTCACCAGATTACACAGTCCCTAGGTATAGGTGTTGTGTAGTGACAGAAAATCTGAAGGGGTAATATTATCAGTGAAGACATTGTAAGGGCATTAGCCAACAAGAGTAGAGTAAATTTCACCAACACATTTGAAGTATCTGAAATGATTTCTTTAATTTTCCATTTTTTACAATAAATATCTGTACTAATGCTATACTTCTGTAACACAATTTCTGTAACACTTTAAAGTAAATGTTAACCACTGGATTGTTATAAGACGTGAAAACTTACATGTCAATTATGTAGGTAAGAAATATGGAGGCAAAAATATATCTAATACACTAAATAGCTAAATATTTAGAATGTTGCATTTATGTTTGGCTGCTTGGTTGGCAGTCTTGGCTGCAAGTGTGACTCCCAATCAAGAGGTTCCAGGTTCAAATCCCAGATAAGGCAATATTGAATTTTCCTAACTAAGATTTCTTAGTCTGGATTTGTAGCTGGCAATTTGTATGGCAATAGACTCACCACCTATTCTATAGTAGGACAACATTGTAACAGGTGAAATGCAGGAGTGTACTACACTCCTGTACCTACATCTTCGGGAATTACATGTGTGATGTTACTATAAGGTTAATAATTTCATAGTGTTACATAAACACGTTAAATTTTAAACTAATGATACCAATTTATTTTAATTATAAATTTTCTCGTGTTCAACCTGGCATAATTTGGGCTTCTCTTTTATTATAAACAATGTTCACACAGGTTCCTACTGGGGTAGGTAGAGAGCACAGAGTACCAAATATTTCTACTGTGACCAACCTGTAAATCACTAAAATGACAAATACAATAAAAGCAACAAGCACCAATACGAAACATCCACACAACACCTTTTGTCAACTTGCCAAGGTGTTGAGAGCTGTATCTCTACTGCTCACCTGATAAACACCTCATTATGTGTTAATATATAGAATATTAACACATATACAATTGAGCATTTGGAGGGATCTCCACCCCGCTGCGGTGGCTCAATGCAAATTTATGCAAGTTGTTTAAAATCCACAACTCACAAAGCCAGGGTACTATTAATTCACAAAGTTTTGATAACTAGGGTCATTGCATTGTTAATATTTAACTGGTTGGCAACAGGTAAATCTCAATGATTGTTTCCTTGGTACAGAAGTCGCTTTAAATGGTTGTATCTTGACTCTGCAGTTATATTGTAGGACAATATTTCAACCTATGTAGCCTGTGGGATATTTTTGTTAAATCCAAACCTGCATGTGATGTGTGTGTCACAGCACAGTGCCATGTATTGTGACAACATTCAGTGAATACTGCACTAATCATCTTATTAATTGGAACAGGTTTTGGCACCAACAACTGAACCCAATGGCATGCACACAATAAATAATATATTGTAGGTGATCTGTGGGTGTGTCTTGTGATAATTGAATGAATAGCAATACTCTAAGGTACAAATTCAAATTGGTGAATTTCATTGAGATGGATCTTTATATGAACATTACTTATTAATTTTTTTAATAGGTTGGCCATGCAGGTTACTTTTATGACATAAAGAGAGATGAATGCAGAAGAAACATGGCAGGTCTGTTAGGTTTGAGATATTTATGCACTTAATATTTCCTGGTTACTACAAGACCAAAACTATTGTTAATAGTTATAATTACATAAACCTTTTGTTTAGATGTTTCACAATTTTATAAATTATCATCTCGGTACAGGCTTTGAATAAGCAATATACACAATCCAATTCTTTTATTCTAGTTAGATGACCAATAGATTTTATTGTGATCAGAACAACAGACCCTCTGATATCTAACATGGGCATTCACAAACTTCAGACATAAAGCAATGTGCTAACAACTTTGTTTACTTTCATTTACCAACTCAGCTTGTTACGTGACTTATATAAATGAAAAACTTAAAAGTTTCAAAATACAAATGAGAGGTGACCAACATAATAAGACAAAATGTTTCCAGGAAAACCATTAAAAAAAGACTATATTTATCATGTTTCATATAAGGCAAGTGTAACATCATTGTCTGAGAGAGTAATGCTGAGGTCATGTTATGTGTACATTGTGTCAGAAATTTGACTAAGAGAATAAACAAATGACTTTAGTCACAGTAAACATCATTATCAATAAGGCTGTAAACATACAATGATAGACAAAGAGGAGCCTTTTTTAAAATCCACCATGAATGACATGGGACTAATAATTTTTTCCTTTATATTTCACATAAAATTCAAATGGAAACTAGACATTGCCTATGTTAAATTAACATGACAGCAGCTAAGAAACATTCATTCTAACACATACTTTTATATATGATAAGATATTTTTTAATATAGATAATTTTATCATATAATCCTATTTAAGACAAACTTCCTGGGTGGGACTTGCGTCCACAAATCCCATTTAAATAGTGAAGGGTCAGCAACAACTGAAGTAGTAACAGGCCAGCGACCTTGACATATAAAAGATAAGGTTGTTCACACACTGGATGATTAATTTACAGCTAATTGTTTTTTGTCTCTTCTAGTTTTGTGTTCGTAGGTTTCATTTCGTACATATAAGAAATCAATGAAATGTTACTGTGTTTAAACTTGGAGAACCACTGATAAAAGAAACCTTAATAGAAACAATGCCTTTCAGCTTACTTGTTTATTCTGAGCAAAATGTCAAAAATCTGCTATTCACATTGACCATCCTGGTGATCCAGTGGTTAGTGTGTCTGAGTCTTGAGTCTGGGATAGCAGGTTCAATTCAATATGAGACAAACAATTCTATGTTGGGGTTGATTGTTTTTTTTATGTATATGTAAAATTATCTATGTATGTAATTGATGTTTTGTGTATGTATGTCAGTTGCCTGGTTTCAGAACAGGCTATGCATTATTTGAACTCCGAAGGCTTTGTGAGTCATCTGAAGACCTCACTTTTGAACCCAGGGGTCTCAGAATGAGAAAGAGCACATATGGAAATTGGCAGTCTACATACACATTACAGAAAACTCTAAGCTATGCAAATACTCTACTATATTTTCCTTCTAGTATCACTGGGTGTGATATTTCATATTTAAGATGCACTTCATTTCATATAGAATAGAAAAAGGTACATCCAAGAATTGAAACCCAGGACCCTTGGTGAGGGAAACTGAATCCTAAACCACAAAGTTTTAACTGATTATGTATTGCAGATAGATTTTTCTTTTTAATAACATACCCTTTTGATAACTGTAATGACTGACAAAATAGCTAAGGACCTTGTCCTTCCACATCTATATAGTATTAAATGAGGTGGTGTGTTGAGTATTGCCATTATATTTTATTATTTCTGTTTGTTGAGACTCTTGGTTCATTAATTTTTAAATTGCAAGGAATGCTTACACTGCATTATTATCTTTCAGATGACATATTGCATCAGTAACAATAAGGACTGGGTATAAACTTACCTGAATTAATATAAATAACGTAGTTTCAGCCGCAAATATAATAATTAGATGTATATTATGCATGTTTGAGAGAATAGCATTTTACACTATTGTTACATGCATAATGAAAAAAATAATTTCTGTGCCACTGTAAAGCATGCAATGTAGCATAGATTATCTTTAAAAAATGGTATTTAAAAAGCAAATTGTACAATTAGATTAGTTTTGTAATTATTATGTGAATTACTAAGATTTAGTAAAAAAATCTAATAAAATTAAATAAAAATGGTAAAGTCTTGGCAGAAACAAAATGGTAAACTTACCATTTTGCCAAGGGTTGGCTGGTTCAAAATATTGAGTAACCAGCGACTCTTCGTCTGGAAAGGAGACTTTTCTCAACTTTTTCGTTTTTTCAACATTTTTTTCACAACTGTCACATTCAGTTCCTGCTAGTTTCTGCTGTCCATCAAAGCCACTGGTGCCCGGGCATGCCGTAATATTACCATCGGCAGACATATCTAAGGATTCCACTGTGACATACCAAGTCTTCGCTATCGGAACACATTAGCGAATACAATGTTCTCCACATAAAAATACACAAGCTATACACGTTTATTGACACAAAACGCGCGCCGGCCGAGCACCAAAATGCTCCTCAACACGATACACACGATTTAAGATTAGCCATCTTTACGTTATTCACGGGTTCACTCGATTTTCCACCGTTTTTATTAGTCGTCTCGAATCAAAACATTCCGAACGTTTCATCTATCATTTACCGCCATATTGGATTAAAGAAGACAAAAGGGCAGTTTTTAAATTATAACCATAGGGGGCGCTTTCGAAAATCAATGTTGCCATTTATTGAGCTTTTAAAAGTAACCTAGCTGGTAATCGCTAATTTACAGATAATGTTGAATTCCAATTAAGGTTATATTTTCATTTAGTAAATAAATTAAAATACATAAGTGGAAAAAAGATTAGTTTTACAACCATTTGGATAGATGGCGTCACTTTTGTTTTGTTTTACCGGTCCTCCATAGATGGCCATATAAATATATTCTACGCTGTAAAAATTTCTAAATTATCGAAATTGTATTGTATTTGTTAGTCAAAGCAAACCATAAATTAGTATTTATTAAGATGAAGCAAACCAATACATTAAAAAAACTACTTTTACTTAGATACATATTAACGGAATGCGACCTGTGTATCCTGTGAACTCATTTAAGTTTTTAAATATACTTGTGGTATGTATGGAATGTAGGATATCTATATTGACTATATTGACTCAGATAATATTGTCACTAACTAAAAACATTAAAAATTTCTGGATAGTGAACCTGACTGTTGCACCGTGCGAGGCGGGTTTGATTACCATCCAGAATATTGTTTTGTGTGATGAGCAAAAGTAATTGTTGTGTATGGGTGTGAAAAAAATCTATATAAGTACGTAAAGAAAGTAACATGACGCCTATAATCCCCGAAGAGATAGGCAGAGGAATGTAGAACACTCCCACGTTTCACCAGTTACTTTTAAGTCCCACAATGGAATAGGTGGCGAGCCTATTGCCATATACCGGGCACATATCCAGACACCCAGCCACTTCTAGAAAATCTAAATTAGAAAATTTATTAGTGCCCGACCCGGGAATCGAACCCAGGACCTCCTCCTCAGGCAGAGGCATATAAGTATGTATTTCTATGAATATTTTAAGTAGTTTATTACCTGTCCGGTAACCATAACACAAGCTCTCTTGATTCTTAGTTTAAGATCAGATGGCCTTTCGTCGACATATCCCAAGATATTCATTATTACTACTGGCAAGGTTACGCAAATCCATTTATGAAAAATACTGCGGAACAATAACATACGGATACATTTCATCTAATCTCGGACAGCAATGGTTTGTTTCAATTCAACATCCTGGTCTCAATTCTTTTGAGGACGAAGCCACAATATTTCTTATTGTGTTTGCCTAACCAACACCACCATATCCACTAGAACATAGCATAATATGTACTGCTGTTTAACATTAGACATAGTGTAACCAATGGCGCCTCAATAAAACAACGATGGAAGCTCGCAAGAAGTCTCGGTATAAACGTACAAGCAAAAGGAGAAAGACGTCTCAACCATATATAAATCTTTGATATGATTGATCGAAAATTAAAAATACCGTTTGGGTAACTACAATGATTTAATAAAAGTCAACATCACATAATAGTCATTTCATACTTACGTCTCTTAAACACTAACATGATTTGTTTAAAACTAATTATACAAGACACTGTATAAACCCTCTTCTCGTTTAGTTAACTTATAACACGATTCTTACGTTGCAATGGACAAATGTTACAAATACCTCCTACATTTATCTAAGTCTGATTTATTCGATATCCATTTTGTTGTATTTAAGCTGGAAAAAACTTCTTTCCCGTTTCTCCCCTTTTATTCTTTATTAATCTCGAGTGCTTACTTCTGCACTGTATGGGAAATGTGTTAAAGGGAAACCAAAATATACCAATCCCAAAAATATAAATAGAGTTGTAAGAAAAAGATAACAGATGGCGCTGTATTCAATAAGGCACTCGACTAGTGTTGCTATACACAAAAAATGAGAGAGTGACTTTATAACATCCTGAAATAAAAACCAAAAGTTGTTGTTGTTTCACGTTTTAACAAATTTTTGTTTATCGCCAAATACTATCGTAACACGGCTAATTTGTAGGACAGTAATATTTGGCACTTGGTGCTCTCTGCCTATCCTGTAAGGCACTTGGCGTTATATATAACAGTAACAATTCACATCTCACATAATAAACACTATTTTCGTAATTATTGCGTGTAAAAATAGCAAAAATACCTTAATACACGTCCAATATCTGTAACGTCTAATAATGAGATGTACAATTATTATGGAGAAAAATTCCGTATTTTTTAAATACATTTTGTACACTTTTTAATAATTATTTGAATATTATTTTAGTATGCATACCATAATCTTGGATCAAAAGAGTTTCAGAAATATATTTTGACAATATTATAGAATTTTTTCATATATAAATACACTACACCTAACCTATTTCTATTGGTAAATATATTAAAAAAAATATATTTGTACACTAATTTGTACAGTGAATATATAACGGTAGTAGAAAAATATTCGCTTCTTATTTTGTTTGTTACATTTAAAATCACCAAAATTCCATATCACCGATAAAAAAACGTTAACGTTAAAAATCGTGGACAAACTCGTAGAAATTCGTCTAAAAAAATTTGTTACATTTACAGACACAAAAATACAATTGACAACACATTTCTAGACATTAAAATTCACAGCTCACATTACATAGCTATGCAGTGATTGCATATAGTATGTAACCCCTATATATTTAGCTAACAATTGATGAAACCCTTAAATATTACACCAATGACTTGCCAAAAGTTTGTAAACATTGTTAATTTATAGCTTCGTTGACATGTATATTATGTGTCTATGAATGTAATAATACTTAACAAACAATTTCTAATATTTAGCATACATTGTAGCTCAACATATCGACCAGATCTATAAATATCTAAAATATTATTGAATATATTTAGCAACTTTTTAAAAATCATCCTTTTTTTATAGTTCAGTGAATCGTTATTTTGATGTACACTCAAAGTATAACATTTGAGAATAGCATTTCTTAATTAATTAAATTTAATAACACAGATTATTAGTGAAATATTCTCAATTATATGAGGTACAATGTAAGCTCATTAAATACATTTTTACTATATGACGACAATCAGTAAAACATGTATAAAATTTATGATATTTTCAGGTTTCATATTTTCATGCTTTAATAACATGATATTATTGTAGACAAATACATTGCAATGGTCCTTCCTTAAGTAACTAGTAAGTGTTATATCGCTAATTATATATTTTCTAGATATCAGTGTCTCTAAACTGGCTGTGAAATATATATATATATAACTTACTAAAATTTGTGTGAAATCTCCTGTAGAAAATTCGAGTATTTTTTTATGGAATCTGTTACTTTTAATATACATGGACTCAACTTAAGGTCTCCTAATTTTTATTTTACCATTCCACACTCAGGTTCTATGTTACATCTTCTGCTACATCTTGCTTGCCTTATTCATAGGGAAAGATACTGCTAACACAGACTCAATTTTAAACCCAATACTGTCATTTATTCATCATTTAACTGCACTAGGCAGTTCAAACTCACCTGTAATCCCCGGAGTGGCTGAGGAATGTAGCACACTCCCATGTTTCACCAGATATGTTTACGTTCCATTATGGAGTAGGTGGTAAGCCTATCACCATACACCAGGCAGAAATCCAGGCTCCGAGCTACTACTAGAAAATTCTATTATAAAATCTAAGTGAGAAAATTCAATAGTACCAGTTTAGAAGCATCAATATTAAATTTAACTCTAAACAAATTACATATCATATGTATATATTTTATTAATAACATTTGTTACATAGTTTTTGGTCTGTATTTTTACATAGGGACTTAAGATTACTTTCATATTTATTCACACTACAACACATGCCTTTTTATCTTCGTCTTTTACCATTGTTTAAATGTCTAAAATATTTTTGGTAAATATTTTTTTTTCTATGAAAAATTATATTTTGTGATGAAAGGTACTTTATCAATATAAACAAATGACATTATATACATATTACTTTAAAGTGAAATAACTAATTCGTTGGCGTTAGGTTTTTTCCGAATCACCATCTCAAGAACAATATAGTGTATGTAAAGATAGTCTAACAATAAACTGTGAACAACTTGTGAACAAACTTGTGAACAAACAAACATAGTCTAACGAAAGACTGTGCAACATCAGATAGCAACATAAGAAGTGTTTCTCTTGTAATTGGGACAATTTTCATTAAGCCTTAAATACCTTCTAGCACTGATTAATGGATTAGAAATATGATTTTACTGTTTTCTTTTGTGATTTTAAAGGGCAACAAATTTAGTTCTTCCATAGAAATATTATGTTATATTATCGACACTTTTCTTAATCAATTAATAGCTAGTGTGCTGAGCATGTTAAATTCTAACATGTGAGGGAAACGATTTCAAGACTATGATCGAATGCATGCATGTATTCGTCACTCATGTGCAGTTAGCCTAAGATGGACATAATATAGTCAATATAGATATCAAACTAAAAATAAAATGTGATACATTTTCAATTATCCTACTACTGAGAACGGTTGTAGTGTGACTGTAGATCATAAATTAATACAGCAATGTGTTGTACATTCTACCCGTGTCACTGCGTCTCCTTTTTTATCTTCAAATTGAGTACTCCATCTGGATAGCACAACATAATACATTATGACAGCTGCCTGGCTCGATTGTCTAGTGGATCGAGGGCCATGGGTACCATTCTCACCCAGGACAAATATTTGTGATGAGCACAAATATTCATTCTGTCTGAGTACAAAAATACATCCATATAAGTATAAATTTATACATGTATGTATATGTAATTTATCAGTCATGTAGTACCTATAATATAGGCTCTGCTTAATTCGCAATTATAAAAAAAATATGCAACACCTGTAACATGGACTCCATCGAATTGATATAAAATTTTGATCAAATGGAATATTAAAATAGACAAAACCATTTGGAATACATGCACTAAGCAATGGTAAAAAATATATAGACATGTATGAGGGAGTATATTGTAAAAACTATGCTTAGAGGAAATATATATCCACTGATTCTGACAAATCCGTGTCTAACACTAGAATTATGAAAGGGCTTGATAATGATAAGGGGAAAGGAAATATTCAAAGCTCCACCACACTCACCATCATTGTCCGTGTACACGCAGGCGATCCTCCTGGGAGCTGACTGCTTCCTGCCGTGGCTACGTCTCTTCAAGGACAGATTGAGCACCCCGCCGTCCTCCATGTCCTTCCCGCCCCCCATTTCGTAGCCGCCCTTCCTCGCCTCATCCGTTATGAAGACCGTCTTGGCCGTGATTTTCTTCTTCTCCTTGTATATGTGGTTGACGCTTTGCTGAACCAATTTCTCTATGCGACACTCGAATATATGTTTGTCTCGTTCTACACAATGGTCTTTTACGGGGGACGGGGATTTGGTCGGCGGCGATGAGCTCATGCTGTCGCCAGAGTGAGGTTGTTCTGGCACGAGCCGCTCGGGGTCCATGTGCGGCACCTCGGTGGAATCCGATCTGTTGTTTAGCACCTGGAAACGCAAATTCGATTTTTTTAATACAAACTGTATTCAATAACAAAATCTGTACAGATTTGAATTATAGCAATGCCAACCCTACTAAAACTTAGAATATAACTGTACTAAAATATTGAACTAAAAATTAGAAATTGAAGTATGATATTTGTTTTTATAAAACCTTACAACAGCAAAAAAAATTAAAAGTGCACAACACTGAGCACAACGTCAAGCATGTATTTCACTGAAGAAGTGGGCAATTAGGATGGGTCACTTTTTAAATCTTTATTCATAGTATAAGGTTGACAAGATGTAATATTACAAATTATTACAGCGCACGTGTTCTACCAGCGATTGGGTCACAAATATATCAAAACGATATATCCTTCGACACCCGATAGTCACACTCTAACCTTAAACGTGGCGTACCTTGAGCTCGCATCGTACCTTGACAACGTACTCCCGCAGGGCCTCGCAGCGCTCGCGGGCGCGGCCGCGCGCCGCCAGCAGCGCCCGGCGCTCCGCCAGCGCCGCGTGGCGGCTCGCCCGCAGCGCGCGCAGCTCCCGCGCCAGCCGCCGCAGCTGCTCCGTGCTCCGGCGCCGGCTGTTCTGCGACGCTAGCTGCCGGTAAACAAATACTTCCGTGCGTCCGTCACTAGCAGGTCAGCCGGGATGGGCCGAGGCAGGCGCCACACGTGGCTAGACTTATGCAAAGCAACGAACTCAGATACGCTGATGATGAATATGATGTCACACATACAATTCACAATTGATAATTTTTAAAACACCAGTGATGGTTGGATCATTGCTGGTACTGACGGAGATCAATACTCAAGTATCTGGACCAAATGGGTCAGTCAATGTGGGAGCCAGAAGTCTCCGAAACCGTCGTGCGTATACGAAGAGAGCGATGAATGTATATACCCAATACTTTCATCCTCATGGTATGTTTTGATTAAAATGATCCATTAGGTCATAGACGGGCGGCCGCGTCTCGGTAAAACGAGCGTCGCTCGCCCTCCTACCAGGTTTTCTGACGACCTCAATAAGACAGCGGGGCACTGCTGATTTCGGAAGGCCCAGGACCAGGCAGAGTGGCACCGATTAGGGAAGACCTATTTTCAGCAG
>DWFO01002627.1:0-13435 GCA_018246595.1 Mimoniades nurscia nurscia | reverse complement strand
GGAAGCCTCCTTTTAGTCGCCTCTTACGACAGGCAGGAGATACCGTAGCTCTTATTCTGGTCCCGAGCTACTGGGACTAGTAATCGGTACCAAGTAACTATATTATGGTCGTAACCCCTCAGGGGAGGCCTATGTCCAGCAGTGAAGTGTAATTGGCTGATAATGACCAAATATATAGGCATTTTTTTTAAATATTAATAATAATAACCATCATGAGCCTACTTCCGTCCACTACTGAACATAGGCCTCTCCAGTAGCAGGCCACTGAGCTCGATCTTCAGCTCTTTGCATCCAATTATTGTCAGCCACTTTGCGTATATCGTCACTCCACCTAGCCGATGGGCGTCCTACGCTACGTTTGCCAAGGCGTTGGCTTTTGTGCCCGGTGTATGGCTATATGCTTATCACCTATTCCATGGTCGAAAGTAAATAGAACAGATGAAACGTTGGACTATGCTACCATGCTCCGCCCGCCTGCCTCTTCAAAAATTACATGCGCGATGTTTGATACAGTAAAATGATATGTGCAGCTGAGAGGTTTCACACAGTTTGAGGAATATTGTTACCTATCTTACAAGTAAAAGCAAATTTTGCTTCTTTTCTTTAAAAAAATCCGGATTGCACTTTAGATCTGTTTTATCGCTATAAAATCTTCGCCGCATTTTGTTACAAGGCCCATAAACTGAAATGCCGTAAAAATGTGAGCTTCTTAAAGACAGTCGAGCTCGTAAAAAGGATATTTTATAACGTCTACACCCAATAAAATATCGACTGACATTTTCGCTGCGTATTTTATGATTAGATATTTATATAAATACAAATTAGATAAGTACGAGTAGCTGCCCCTTGACGATTATGTGCATTTATATGTACCTACGCTTGGATAGTATTACGAAAGGGAAAGTTCAAAGTACACTAAACTAATTGCTAAGTTGTTTTGGCTAGCACATTTTAAACTACATCCCTTTAGTAAAATAACACTTTTTTCTAAGACGTTTGGTGCACAGTAACTCGCCTTTATCGTTGCGGTAATCCTTGGGTGCCGTGAACACGCAATGTTGTGGAAAATTACGCTTGTTCTGATCGTTACTAACATATTTACAACACTTTTCTTACCTTTATATTCACTTACGAATAGGTCGAAATACAAATAATAAGAAAAACATTCAAAATAGCTCTATAGAATGCATAAAATGGCAAGGCATGAAATAAAAATACAAATATGACAGTGGAAAATGATTAACTTTCTTTACATCTCGTTATTCGATAAGGAAACAACAAATTGAAGAAGTTGCAATTGGGCGATGTAAAAATTATAAAGAGTACCGACTCATTGAGGTGACCGGATTTTGAGCATGTCATTATTGTAATGAGTGTCAGCAGGTGGCGGCACTGTGGGCTGCGAACGTGACCGCGTTCATCGGCCCGCAGGAGACCTGCGTGCACGAGGGCAGGATGGCTGCGGCTTTCAACTTGCCGATGGTCAGCTACGTAAGTGTTCGCTGTGAACATTAAATACATTTTGACATTAACGCCCGCGGCACATGTCCGTTGCGACGGGCGTAATACCCACTGATTTTGGGTTTTATTTTATGCTCATTTTTAATCTCATTGTTGGTTATAAATTTAAACTCAACATCCAATTTATTCGCTTATAAGATACTATTAATGTAATGTTACATTATACAAAATAAACAAATGCATGTAGATTTTCGTTTTTATGATCAAATGTCCGTTTCGTGTCTGTAAAAGTTCGTTTTGGCTCAATTGTAATATACTTGTAACACGATACTGATGTTGGTATGACTGTTTTACCTGTTGTTACCACTTGCCAAGTCTGATGTGACATATGTGTTGGTGTGTCGCGACAAACACCGTGCGGAGAATAAAATTAATACGTGATGAAGCAAATGATAAAAATATATACGCTGCCAAGCTTTTAACAATAATTGGTTAAAAATAGCTAAGCAGAAAAACCAGATAATAATAATATTATTGTATCCCATTTTTATTTATCTACGATACAATGTTAAGAAAAACCATGAATTCCTTAAGGAACGGCTCACAACTTTTACTACTGAAATATATAGTATGTGTGTAGCAAGCCTTGTGTTCCATTGGTACCTAATAATCCTAACGATTCATATTAACGGTAAATATCGTAGAAAGATTATTATCGTATAAGAAACAGCAAAGTTTATAATATACCTACAATTGCCTATTTATAAATAGAAATAATTTAAACATTGTGCACCTATTCGGAAAAGCTAACCCAAAATACATGGCGTTTAATTTTTGATTACAGTTGACAATGCCAGTGATGTATATAACATCACAAATGTTATAATGGAAATCTTAAGGTTATTATTAATATTATACTATCGCGCCAGGCCCATTGCGCGGCAAGCAGAGAGCACGGAGTAGAAAATGTCTCCATACTTAGAGATCAGTAATCTGCTACCCGCAACCCGCAGCTCTCCTTAGCTACCGGTGGTCGTAATAGTCGGATACACACAGCAGACTACCATCCGTTTCAGATAGACGTTCTACTAACCAGGCCGAAGCAATTTCCTTCGTCATTCCTGATTCGGGTTGCCAAGGAGTGCAATAACATATCTCCGTCTGTTTTCATCTGAGAATTCATCATCTATATTGATACGTTTACCTTGAATGTAATGGTTTTTCATTTCTTTGCCAGTATTGCCGGGATGTAGCCAGCTCCAACAAGCGAGTATACGCGACCTTCGCCCGCACCAGGCCCTCCGACATCGACATCTCGCGCTCCGTAGTCGCCGTGCTCACACATTTTAATTTCATGCATGTAAACATTTACTAAACATTTCTTCCGCTACCTAAAAGCTCGACTCTCATCAACATTGACGTATGTACATATGATAATATTTATCGAAGTTATCGTAAACAACCCAAATTTCCTCTCTTCATAACTGCTGCCAGAACAAGAGTTGATGTTAACGTTAGAAGTGTTTACATAAGACTATGCCAACATCACTCTTACTAAATGTTTACGATTCCAAGTATCACATATTGAGTTTATTTTTCGCAGGTCGCGGTCGTGTATTTGAAAGCGCCCAATCATGATTTTTCTAGACTAGCGTTCGCCATAATTACCGCGGCGAACGAGAAAAAGATATCTGTAAGGACGGTGCAAGTTTACCGACAACCGTATTACTACGAGGACAGACGGGAAAACTTCACTCGTAACCCGTTCTTGGACATCGTACGGGAAACTTACAAAGACACGAGAAGTGAGTATACGTTTAATTAAATGAAACTCCATCCGAACGTTTAGTTAGTACGAGAAATCGTTTTAATGAAAATGTATATACCTATGCCATAAAACTTAACTACCGAACTCCCATTTAAAAACTTCCAGTAAAATGTGCAATTATAAAATTGTGGACTATGTTTTAGTTATTCTATGTAAGGCATACAGAAAGTTTACGCTTGTAACCAGAGTATTTTAAAAGTTGAATGGTCTTGTCTTAATTTTCGTTTTATTTATAGTTTACGTCTCAGTGGGCTACTACCACGACCACATAGGACTGATGTTGGCATTGGACTCCTTAAAATTATTAGATTCAGGTAAGAAATTACATGTTTATTCATTCTACGATATGTTATTCAACTCATGCTAGTTTTTCTCTAATAAGAAAACGTACTATAATAAAACAAAACATATAAGAAACACTTAAATAAGGAACAGTATCTTTTTCGCACGCGTTGGGGCCTATAACATCCTGATTCAAAAACATATGGGTTCATGAATAAAAGTAATAAAACATTATGAAACTGGACCGTAATAAAAAAGAATTGTACTCAAAGCAGTAACTATTGCATTGTGTTTGGGCGAAATATTTCGCCTGAAAAGAACTAGGTACGTGTGTAAATTCGATAAACCGCCTCTGATATATTCGTCTACATCGCCCCCTTTGTTACTTGAACAAAAACACCCTATTATTTGGGTGATAGCTTTACGAGAGCAATACAAAACGAAATTAATGGGAATGGCTACATGAATGAAAAAATTATGCAGTTTTCTATTGCAATGATAACTGCTATTGTAATGGCAATAGAAAATTATGTGTTTAAATGTAAAATTAGTCGCAAACAGGGAATATATGTATATTGCGTGGAAATACATGAGCTTATATTTTGCCTTTTTTATGCCGAACTGAAATTAATATCAAATTAAAACATATTATTCAGTAAGTTCCTGAAAACACAATCTGCATACTTATTGCGAATTCACGTCGTTATTATTTCACACATTTGACAAAGTACTTAAAAATAAATTCAGTAATAACAAATAAGGAGGTATAATAAAACATTTAAACAATCAATTCACGTTATAATATAAAAAATGTTTTCGTCGCGTGGTTGCAAGTGCCACTGCCGATCCAGAGGTCCTGAGGATAATTCCTATAATAATTCCTATGGAAAATGTGTTAACGAATACTAGTCTTTTCGTTTTCGGCGAAATACACATTTGCAGTGATGTTTATCACTGAAAATGTGGTGAGCGAAGTATATTATTCACCCATACATATATACTTCGCTCATCACTTATGTACATAAAGGCGAAATCAATCATATATGTTCACTTGTCAGTATAGGTAGCAGCTGTTTACAGTCTCAATTCACACCAAACATTTGAGATATTTCACAGCAAGTTGAAATTCAATCGGATGTTGATCTTTATGAATCCTTTTTAGTGTGAGCTATAAACGTAGTTCGTTCTTTAAGTATAGAGATTGATACGGTTCACTTGTTTTGATGCGGTGTTTTGCTTCGGTTTGTGGCGATCATTACTATGTCTGACTTGTATGTGATCAAGAACTTGAACTTAAGGAATGCGCCATTAGGGATTCAATAATTTTAATCCCTGTTTATATTATATTGAAATAAGGTTTTAAATGCAAAACTGATTTTGATATCCGTCATATTATATTAATTCGTATTTTAATTAATTTGATATATATTTCAAACGTTCATTTATAATTGCTGTCGAGGTAGAATTTATTATTTTATATTTAATCATTGTTTCATTTAATGCCCGCCTTTATACTATGTACTTAGTTCCTCGTGTGAGCAAATTTAAAATTCTTTAGTAAGTAAACAGATACAAAAACGCGTGCAAACTCGTAAGAGTAGTATAAAATGTGAGCATCCGGCTAAATCTCATTCAAGGAGAGTACCTACCTACTAAAACAAATGCGATAAAGTATTTAAAGGAGGTTATTCTTATTTTAGAAAATTACGTTATATTTATGTTAAATATGAAAACGTACGAAGACATAAAAAAGCATTACAGTGATAACAAAGGTGAAGTAAACGGAAGGAACCCAATAAACATCGGCAAAGGCTTTGTTTACATTGCATAAGATAGAAAAGTTACATAACTTTTTGAAATATCACCAACTCTGCATAAAATATATCGTGTGGTTACTATTATCGGCGGAGTATCAAAGTGTTACTCTCACAGTAATCAGCGAAAGGTAGAAAAAAATTAAAAAAAAGGTTTCTGGCCTACACTAAGTCCAAACGAAAAAGCAATTGATATTCTGAAACATCGTTTTTTTCTAAAATTTATTGGTTAATTGCAAAATTTTCTACATGAAAATATCTAGTAAAATATCACCTTTTTTGGTTAACGCCATTTTACCGTGTTCTCTTTATGGCTTATCAACTGTTCGGTTACCAGATATGTGGTAACCATTGCAATTTAAGGAATTCTTGTCCTTCAGTGTTCCTTATATCATTTAGTGAAACAACATAGTACGTCAATCTTTGACAGGTGAGTATGCAGCCATCGGAGTGGACGTTGACAAGTATGAGCCAGACGAAGCTATTCGGTATCTCGCTGGCCCTCTCCGCAAGGAACCCGAAGCGAGGACCATAAAAGCCTTCCGGTCTTACTTAGCGGTCGCGCCGTCGCCTTCTCCTTCCTACCCAGTCTTCGCCAGGGAAGTGAACAGAAGACTTCAGATGCCACCATTCAACTTCACGAACCCATTAATTCAGTTTGGTGCTGGGAAAGTGGTGAGTTGGTATTTTTAAAATGTTTATAATAGAAACCTAATACAAAATGGAATTGTCTACCAGTCAACTATGTAGGTATGTTAATTTGTATACACATGTGTATATTCAAATCTACATGAAGAGAGGGAAAATGTGTAATGAACGAAGAAATAGACACTGGTAGCTGTACCATACGCCAATAAAATAAACCGGAAAATATATGTTTAGTGGCGTCGAGAGAAAACGTTGAAATGTGTCCAGCGTCTTATTTGCATTCAAGATTCGAGTTCGCGCGTTGCCGACCTAATAACAGCGTTACTAATTAATTTTCGTGCAACATGCTCTACTATTATAAATAGTCCCCATGGCACTAGTCCGTTGAATATTTCGGACATATTCTTAATCATTTCTGAATATTAATATAAAAAATATATCCATACATCAACCGATTTAAAAAATTAATTATATCGTCATCTGATAATGAATTAGGGTCAAGAAACAAAAATGATGAACCAGTCGAGCCCTTGCGTGACGTAATAAACAAAATTGGGTCATCAAGACGAATAACAATAAAACAAAGTTAAGCACTTCAGATTGTTCCTTTACCCTAAAGCTATGTACGTCGTAAAACGGACTAAGTAGCGATTGGATCTATTTAAATGTTCCTTAGAGTAGAATTAGTTATAAAGCTGGATTGTTGTAAAAGACTAAGATTGTGTCGGTCGTAAACTTTGGTTAGTATTAAGCACTAGTAGGAATAATAACAATAGGCATTATTATGTATGTACATACGCCTTTTCCTATTGTCTTCTAGCTATTATTGTATTTTAATTTTGGCTTGTAAAATGTCATTATGCAAGAAACAAAAAGGAAAAACTTAGCGCAACCAGTTTCTATCGTGTCTCTAGCTTCTCAAACAACCGGATGATTGACAACGGTGCGAGTGTCGTTCTAAATACCTAATGAATGTTAAAAAAATACTTTGTAAAGGCAATTAGGAACATTTACAACAATTTCCGCTTACAGTCAACTAATTAGTCATATCTTACAATAATGACAAGTTATCGAGAAGTTTTACCGCGCCCTGCGTCTAATTATCTTGACAGGGTCTTTATACGAAAACTTGTGTTATGATGACCACGTGTGGCAATTACCAGTATTTTTATACTTTAAAACGATTAAGCAATATGTTGTTTCATTCCAGTCTAAGATTTAAACAATCAGAGACGTATTTTTCATATCAACATATTGAAATACGCTTCGCTGAAGGAACACAATGCAACTTGATATGTTACTCAGACTGGAGTAGTTTTATATATCAATTGAGTGTAGTGGCAGCATCAAATGCAGTTTATTGTGGACTGTTCACTTTTACATAGTATATTTAAAATAGCCAGAATTTTTGCATTAAAACATGGCTACATAAAGCGATTGGTCAATCAGATACCAGTAGAAGCGGCGTGGCTGCACGACGCCGTGTGGGTGTATGCTCGGGCCCTGGTCGAGGCGCTGAGGACCGGGGAAGGTCCTCGAGATGGACGCGCACTGGCCACGCGCATGAGAAACACCACTTATCGCAGCGTTATGGGGTAAGTCAAATATTTCAGTCACTATGTAGATATATTAATTTCTTTCTATTGTATAAAATAGTCCGCACATTTACCAAATGTTCAATTATACTCTTGAACTTGGCACGAAAAGAGCCCGATGAATCAGATATGGTTATATTAGTCTGAAAATATACCCGATATACTATTCTACTCAATGTCTACAACGCTCAGGCCATGTAGAAAACAAATTTTATTTTATATGCAATTCGTGAAGTGCCAAAAGTAGAGTTGGAAATGTTCAGTTTAGATTTGAAATCAGAACAATCTTTTGTCACTCGTGCTGTGATGGAAACGCGCCTAATATACAGTAATCATCTTTAAGATCCCGTTTATTGATACTTACCAGAAATTAAGCATACAATACATATATATGTATCTTCATATAAGATATGTATCTTCACGGCAAGTCCCTCTCAGGGAAGGCAGAAAGCACCAAGTTACAAATATTTATATCCTTAAATACTTGCTGCGCTTCTTCTACATTCATCACTCTCTTTATACACACACGCCGGTTTCGAAGACTTCTGACTAATAAGCAAACATTTATTATACATATATATATTAGAAAAATTTGGCAGTAACGTTGACAGGTTAATAACTAGACACTAAGAATTATTATCAAATTTATTTTTTATAGAGTCCTAGAGATTGTTTAAAAGAAAATAACACTATTTCAATTGACTGCCTCGTTGGTCAGAATCTGGATGACTTGGCTCGCCTCTTATTCTACAGTGGGAGGTAAACGTAACTGATGATACGTGGGAGCGTACTACACTCCTCTGCCTGCCTCTTCAGGGTCCTACATATATCCGTGATGTTACGATAATTACATTATATTAATTGAAAAAGATAAATATTTAATATTTTGAAAGACTACATACAGATATAATATCGCACGAGCTTCAAGCCATCGCGCACCGGTTTAAATGACTGGTATCAACCAATCACAATATATTTATGCTAATAAGATTCTTTACAAACGTGTTGATAAGTGATCGGCGTGTAACGCGAAACTATTATAATGTCAATACACTAGACGCGTTTGAATGAAACCGTACGTACGTACATACGAGTATGTACGTTTCATCGTTACGTAACTTACGTAACATTGTTATGTCTGTGGCGCGCATTAACATGTCCGCAACGTTCGCGATCGGGCTACAAAATGCGATAGTGGTCGTAAATTTCGTAGAACGTTCCAACGATGGGAGGGTTATTAAAAATACGTCACGTACCCACTGTGTACAAAAAAATCCGCTTCCAGCGACGAAGTTTTTTTTTTAAATTGTCATTCATACTTGAGTGTGATATTTTTATGTGCCTGTTTATCATAAACTATGTACCTATATGTATTAATATTAAAATTATAACTGTATCCATAAATGAGTGTTATAATACTTATTATACAAACATCTTTAAAAAATTAAAAGAATAAGAAGCACGTCAGATTTGTAAGGATAGAGATTCCTGGCACTTGGTGCTCTCTGCCCGCGCCGTAATGCACCTAGCGTGAAACTTTTTTTAATTTTTTATACTAAATAGCCTATCTTTTGGCCCATGACTTGCATAATGGAAAGCAATAATGTGGCCTATGATGTAGCAAGCTTACCTAGTAAATGCCTATTCAAAACTCTGAAAGTATGACAATAATGTTTAATACTAATATGTGATTTAGAGTTATGTGGTTATGTAATGGCAGATATATAGAGAACTGATGTGATCTGTTAACACCAGGTACTGGGTACATATGGACGACAATGGTGACGCGGAGGGCAACTATACATTGTTGTCTGTAGACCCGAGTCGGCCACCGGGGCTCTACCCTCTCGGCGTGTTACACAAATTTACACCGGTATAAATAACACTTACATAATATAATAATAACATAATTTACACATATATACATGATACACGTGTTTTTAAGCGACTTCCAAAAAGGAGGGGGTACTCAATTCGTCTGTATTTTTTTCTACTCTTTTTGTTTAGTCCAAGAACATTTTCAACGCAACTTGTTTGTTCTTAGTTCAAACATATAGTTTTATTTTGTTTACCTACTTATACTAATTCGATCTCTTATTCTACGTTGTAAAAATGTGAACAGTTCAACTGTCGGTAAACAGTTACTGCAGCTGATGGACATCTGCATCCAATTACAACGTTAAGTAACATGTAGGTACTTAGAAACATGGGAACCATGACCGGTTTAATTACCTACTTCTCTGTTCTACATATTATATAAATATACACATATATTCCTTATGATCAAATAGTTACCATTAATATTATTATTTTATCCTTAATGAAAATAATTCCTTTTATTTTAAACATATTGTTTCATCGTCAATGAAATTAATTCCTTTCATTTTAAACTGTTGCACTGTCACCGATTCCTATTAAGGTTTTTTCGGTTGTCTCGCAAAACTCGACAAAAAGCTAATTAACTTGCTTCAATACCGGTTTGTTTGAACTCGTGCATGAGACAGGTGAATGTTAATCTGATTCAGAACTGAGTCACAGCTGTTTCTATAAACGACATGTGAACACGTAAACGTAAAAGGAATTCTTTACGATAATGTATAAACAGAATTGTTTTCTTGGAAACTGTCGTTTTGATAAGTCAATGGCGTGCGTGTGTCGAATATATTGGCAAATACGATTTCTGATTAGATCAGAATCGTAAGTTACTTACTTAATTTATTTATGTTGTATAATATAAGCGCCTATTTGTTGCATGAATAATGAAAGTAACGATATTGTTATTACAGATATATTCTATGAAGTATTTATTTTGACAAAACGAATAATAAATAAATAATAAATACATTCTAACATAACAGAAATTTACAAATGAATATTCATTTGTAAAAACGATGTTACGTTTTACCAAATGAATATTACTTATAGCAGCAAATCTTATTTTTGTACGACGTTAGGAATTCCTAGGCGGGCTAGAATAAAAATATGTAGACCCTTAACACACACAAGGAGTACCCACTTACACGACCAGTGAATTACAGACCGAAATAAAATAGAGAAAGAAATTCTAACACTAGGCGGAATTCCTAATATATTGTACAGACATGTATTTCTACATATTGAAACTTGAAACTTATACTTAGTACTAAGCCACATATTTACGTTGTGTGTGTTATTTCATTAAGTATGTTTTTACCGACAGGAAGTCAGGCTCCTTCGAGAAATGAAATGGCCCGGCGGGCGGGCACCACTCTCCGAGCCGCCGTGCGGTTTTCGAGGCGAAAAATGTGTCAGTAAGTAAAACGTTTTTATGTTAATGCGTACTCTCATGTAAAACGCGTATAAATAACTCGGCTGACGCCACACCACGAACACGGAGCACTTCAAGTGTGGCCATGAAAACATTACTCGCCTTATCCTAATGTAACATATTTAAACGGCAAATAAAATGGCCAATCCAGAGAGGGAGAAGGACCTAAAAAAGGAAAAGGTTGAGAGCCTGGCACAGCATTGAGTACAGGGTTTTGTAAACGACAATGAGTGGGTTGGGTTTATACTCGTATCGTAAAAGCGTCGTTAGGAACTGGTGACAAGCTGTGCGAAGCAGCGGCCATAGGACGCACGCCGCGCCGCCGCCCGCCGCGTCGCTCCCGCTTAATGTTCCTACATTATGTTGATACACTATATAAAACTTTCTTATTACTTTTCTAAAAAATCACTTAGGTTATATAGATTTCCTTTGGCATTTATTCAATATAAAATTATATAAGGCAGACTATATTAGCCCTGAATCCATTTGTATCGTCTTTTTAGGCCTTCAATATTTGGACTTTGAATGTTTTCTTTTCTGAAAGTAACAAAGCCAAAGGAGAACAATTTGATTTCCACTATAAGCATGCATGAGTTGTAATGTTATATTATCATTATCACATCACAATTTATCATTCCTACAGCTGGACAAAGGTCTTTGCAAAAGTAAATATCATGTTAATAATATATCAGCTCATCATTGTACAACTCTTACTTCTATACAAGTAAAACCTGTTGACGTAGGATGTTGCTTAATAAAGTATCGCGAGGTCATGCGTCCATCCGCAATTTGATTGCTTCTGTTGTTGCTTTCTCCAAGTTTCCATAACCAAATAATCAACAAAATGTTCACGACATTTCGACAGAGACTTCGATAAATTAAATAAATTTTAAGTGCATTTAAAATGTAAACTGTAAGCGATTTAAAAAAAAATATTTTTCCTATTTTATAACAAGGGACAAAACACCAGTTGGTTTGAATTGCTCGCGGCTAAACCCAACTCAACTTTTTAGAAAACTTGAAGCGTAAATATATTTAATAGGGAAGGGTTATGGCCAAACATCTAAATTATGTATAAAACTTTGTCCATTATAGATATAAAATGATAGGACGGAAAATTTAATAATTTAATTAATTTTAAATAATTTAGATTAAGATACGCGCGTACCTACTTATAGCCTTAAAATATTAAAATCTATGCCTCCGAGAATACCTAAGCTGTTCATGATTAGGTACATAGATATTATACTTCATTGGTTAACTGCCTTATTGACTGAGTTCAAATTCCGGTTCGGATGCTATTGGATTTTTTTTACTTAGAATGTCTAGTAGTAGCTCGGATTTTGGATTTGTACTCGGTATATAGCGATAGGCTTTGCTCCTACCTGTTCCATTGTAGGATGTAAACGTATCTACTTCCCTAACTTGTGAAACGTAGGAGTGTACCTACTACACTCTTCTGCCTACCTTCTCGAGAATTACAGGCGTACTGTTACATTTTAGAACAGTTAAATAGAAATAAAACATACACGTATATACACGCCTACACGTACAATAGAACCCTCTATTTAATGACAAATGAGACATTTCATGAAACTCCTCGAACATCATCATTGTCTTTGGAATCGAATTAAAGAAAGACTAGATACATCTGGATGACTTCACATCGAATTTGATTAAATATTTTAATCAAATCATGATATATCGTATTGTATATAAAAAAAAATTGCATACCTTTTACCGAAACGCGTCGGTATAAGTAAACGCGAACTCGGTACATTGTTTTACAAATAATGAAAGGGAAAAAGGCGACGGAACATCATTCTATTATTCGAAACGCCCCGAACTATAGCGCACGTCGTGTTTTCACTGTAAACGTTCCAAGGCTGTGTTTGCCTAGCGCGGCTTTTTCCTTTATCCAATTTAATGCTTTGATTCGTCTCCAAGCCCATTTTGTAACATTTTCTTTGAAGAACCCCGTCACATTTCCAGCTTAGAAATTCAATTGAAACGTTAATTGTTAATATTTAATGCCTTTGCGTTATTATAAAGTTTGCTTCGTCGTAAATTATATCTAATT
The DNA here is from genome assembly GCA_018246595.1 of Mimoniades nurscia nurscia. Lineage (NCBI taxonomy): Eukaryota > Metazoa > Arthropoda > Insecta > Lepidoptera > Hesperiidae > Mimoniades > Mimoniades nurscia. Next base: position 420 of record DWFO01002627.1, on the reverse strand, counting down.
AAGTAACCTTTTTTATTTTGGTGTTAAATGTTCTTTTTTCTACTGGAATAAATTTTGTAGGACTTTATTTGAGCTTGAAAAATCATTTATGGTACAAACAAGTTTCAAACTTTCTGTTATCAATTTATTGTTTTAATTATTTTTTACGGCAGTTTATTGTAGCTGTAGGTACATAGGCGTGAATAAAAGATAAGTCTAAAATTTATTAGTTAACAGGAAATCTCGGGGTCTTATGTCAGGATAAATTTTAATCATGTTTTGCCTATTCTGCTAAATTAGTCTTTTATTATTCTGCTAAATTAGTGAGAGTTTGGCACTCAACTAGTAGGACAGTTAGAATAGTTTTTATATATGTTTATTACTCAATTAACTCAATATTATTCAGCCAGTGTGATGTGCTCTAACAAGAACCCGACTGAT
>DWFO01002626.1:0-13436 GCA_018246595.1 Mimoniades nurscia nurscia | reverse complement strand
TATATATATACTTTTAAAATAGTTTACCATTGAAAAATATATATGGATGATTATGTGTTAAATAAATACAATATTTTATTTACATAAATATACAAAACTTAAGTTTATTTCATAAGACACATTTGACCATAGTTAACCTTTTAAAGTACAGAATTAAGTATGAATTTAAAATTTTTGATCACAATATCATACATTAGTCGAGGATGAAGCAATGGACAATGAAGTGTTCGTCCGTACAACTGTTACGACACAAGACAAAAGTAATAAATTTCAAGACGTCACATTTAGGTTAAAACGTTACAACGAATATATTAACAATATGGTGCCCATATTTTCTCGTAGATACGAGAAAATGCGTCATATGACTGAATAATTTAGGGGAGAAGACTAAATGTAGCTGAAATGGGGTGAGGGTTGTAGGAGTGTGTGTTTGTGTGACATAGATCAAATTTGGATTTGCAAGGCAAAGCTTACATCAAATATATATTAGGAGCATAGCCTATGAAAACCCACATATATTAATCGTTAGGCACAAATTCATCAAGTAACACCAGTCGTTGCTAAATTACATTGTAATACTAATATTCTATACTTCATCAACTGATACACTCTGCTCATAAATTCACACATACAAACAAACATCACCTTAGAAAATATTCCCTTAACTTTAATAAATTCTTCAACGCTTCACTCAACCATGAGGTGCAAGACTTGTCAAATAAAACAAAACTTTTTTTAGCGGATTTCAAAAGAAATATTGACAAATTGGCACATTTTACTTTCGAAAATTATAAAAATTACAACATTAACATTTACTTATATTCTATGGAACTTAACACATTATATAACACAGATGCCTGATTGTTTTATTTAAACACATATTAAGCACATATAACATATTATTCCGTACATTTCTTATCTAAGAGGAATGTTACATTGTAATTACGCCATGATGGCCCCTCATTATTCGAAAGCATAAATAATATTTCATTTATACAAATATGAATGCAAAATAATTGTCATGTCAGGAACAAATTAATACTAAATTTCTGGTAGCTAGAGAAATTATTGCTTAGCTAGTACACATAGGCTACACTAAGGTGCTCAAGAGTCAAGTCTAAACTTCCGTACTGTTAGAAAAAATTATATAATTTGCATTGTCTCTTAGATATTAAGGCTTTTGCATTGTCTTAAATGCATCTGGCTGCTACGTGAACTTTATTTGATCATATTGACTGTATAGGTTCAATTTTGCCAGAGTTCAAATTGAATTCTGTATCTCTAAAGTTACACAACTCTTAAACCAATTTCATTTTGGTACAGTTCGTATTCTATCTTCTCAGTCTTCAGTCCGTGAACAGCTTTTATTGCTATGGGCTCTAAAACAACATCAATTAATTTTAAATAGGAGTAATTCACAAACCACATAAAGTTCTCTTCTGATCTCTCATAATCTCATATTCTTTTTCAGTTGCTGTACATGTATGTTTATAGCTCCAAATTATCTCTCATCTTACAATATTCAACATCATTTTTAAATCTCTTGTTTTAGTAACTTCATTAATATTTAAAAAATTACAGATATCAATGTCAAAGAGAGAAACTTTAAAACACAATTTCATATAATTTCCAGGTCTATCTTTTACTTAAATTTTATTCTTCTTTTATTTAAATAAATCTAACTTTCCCACCAGATTTTAATAACAGGGTAATAAGTCTGATTAAGATTAAGTCTGATTTTTTAAAGTTTAAAATTACTAGTATTTATCTAAGACACATGCTTACATTATTCCAGCAAGTATTAATAATAACCCATCATAAAGTGACATTGTAACTAAAAGTATAAGTATTTTTTTATATAGACAAACCAAAAAACAAGATATTAATTATGGCTAAATTAACTTTGATTTAATTTAACTTTGAATTAATGTGGATTTGGTCCTGTTTGCTCTCAGTATAATGTCGGCAAGTAATATGTATATCTATAACACTTTGTTAACAACGTTCTTTGTGTATTAAGCATCAATCACCACATCCACGTCGGAAAATTGGCATTTAAAAATCCAATTAAAATTTTCACCATACAAAGTACGTATATGCTACACTTCACTTACGAACGCGGTACATGTACATAGGACATAAAGAAATCTCTAGCCAATTTCACTAAAACTTAAGTTAAACACTTTACACAATACACGATTCCGTCACTTGAATCACATGTTCGGTAGCACGTCATGTAGGAAGTCCCGCGGTGCGAGTTTCGGACGTCGGACGTTGCGAGTGTGGGACCTCCCTCGGTGCGAGTGTGGGCAGTCCATCGGCGCCGGCGCAGAGGGCGGCGCGCTAGGGCCGCGCGCGGCTGAACAGCACTTCCTCGTCGGCGGCGGAGGGCGCCAGCGGCACCGCGTCGCCATGCACCACGTGCGGCGACTCGTTGAACTCGTCCAGCTCCTCTATTCCCGCTGTAATACATTTCAGGTTATATTATCTAACCACTATGATTATTACAAGTATACACTGCGTGCATTAGTTTCCTAACATGCATTTTGTAGTTAAAATGTGTAGTAGTGAATGAGAGGCTGGATTAGTGCCCAGTTTATGGCAATAGGCTTACTACCTATATCATAATGGGATGTAAAAACACCTGCTGAATCATGGGACTGTACTACACTCCTCTGCCTAAATTTTCGAAGATTTCAGGCGTGATGCTACATTAAATTAGAAATGTATGAATACCAGTACCAGTATAATCCGAGGCAGTCAACAATAGGTACTGTTCTGACCGCGTCGGCCACAGCAGATGCGCCATGACGCAGAACGCCATGCAGTCAGCAGAATATGTGATACCTGAAATTTTAATAATTTCCTGTTAACCTTTGAAAACATCTTTGTTCAATACAATAAGCCAGCGGTCTCATAAAACTTAGTCTGATTTTAACTTATTCAGTTTCATTAAACTTAACAGTGATTTTTCTCATTTACAAGTGTCCGTTCGTCCAAGTTCACATCAAGCTTCAAAATGCAATTGAGAGAGAATTGTTTAAATGTCACAACAGGAAGTGGAGTTGAGAATAAAAAATATTGCATACAATAATTGTCCAACAAACTTACCAAGTATAAATTTAAATCTCCACAGCGGGCTTATTTGCAAGGCGACGAGGGCTACTATTGGTAGGTAAATGAACCACACCAGACTGGATGCGCCGAAATGCAGCAGGAAATTCAGTTTGGGCATGTTGTGCTCGTACACCATAGTGTTGCGCAGCTCCAGCACGAACCAGATCATGATGGCCACGCGCAACGTCAGCACCAGCCAGCCTGGCCACGTCTGGTACTCGTCTATCTCCTCGATGATGTCTACTTCTGTCTGTAACGTTATTAAAAATATTTTTTACAGTTTTATATTGTGCGCAGTGTCGTAAATTAGTCGGAGCTAGCTGTGATTGGGCGCAGGGCGCAGAACCTTTCATATTATATTTCTTTTTGTTTCATATATATTTTATGTAATGCTTTCTGTTGTTGAGCAAAAAATAATTGGTATACAATTCATGTATACATTACCTTATCTATTTGTGGCAGAGTATGTAACTATTTCAATGCAAACAGTGAATTATGTATGTGCATTTCTGTATAATATTTTTAATCATCTTGTGCAAAACCCAGAGGTATCGTTAGAGATGTTTTCAAGGAAACAAATTTATATTTTAAAAAATGGCTTGATTGGTAAGATTAAAAATACTATCATCTGAGAAAAGTTTCACCTCAAGCTATGTAGTATGTAAGAATAAATATTTGATTGTAGATCTACTCAAATGAAAATCAAATTGATTAATCTTATTGTTAAAGGTAAGAAATGTAATATACAAATATAATAAGCAAGCATTTCTTTTAAAGAATCTGAAAAAAATAAATGTCACTATCAAAATTAAATTTATGAATAAGCTACATATTTATCATTGATGTTTCATTCATAATTTGAAAACAATTTCAATTATGTTTGCTTATATAAAAAAAAGTCTGGAAGTGTGTCCGGATTATAGCAATTGGCTGACCACCTATTCCATAGTGGGACATAAACATAACTGATGAAAACGTAGGAGTGTGCTACACTCCTCTGCCTACCTCTTTGGGGCTCACAGGCGAGATGTTACTTTTTTTTTGTTACATTCTCTTTCTAACATTACACATATGATATTGGCAGGTGAAATGATTGTTGTCCATGTTTCAAGGCCTACACTCGAAATTCACGCCTTTCAAGCAGGAGGCCAAGGTTTTAACTACTTTAAATAATTGTATAAGTTAATTCTTCTACAGCTCGATTGTTCTTATAAAAAATATTAAGAGACTAATGCAATGCCATTTTTCAATGTGATGAATAAATGGTGGCCATATTACGAATCATTGACTATTGAAGCTTATACATAATTATGATTTTTCATAATCTCACTTCACTTAATAATGTTGTCAGATTATTTATAAACTAGTGAATATCTCAATCTTCTGTGTAATATGTTACCAATGAATCCTGTTCTTACATATCTGTTCATAACATATATAATTATATTATGTAATGGCTTCATTCACAAGACAGAGATTGTCTCAGACACATTATTGCTGTGGTCAGAGGGACCTTATGATAAAGTACCTCGGTCGGATATGAATATAGTTGGGCTACTAAGAATAAAACATGAGTTAAACAAGAAAATTAAAATTAAAATATAGATTTTCTCAGTGAATGAAATCAATTTTTTTATTCTATAGTTACTTACAGTATTCCACACATACAGAGAAATATGAACAATTCCATATGCCAACCACACTCCGAACACAAGTGGTTTGTATGTCAATTCTAATCTCGTTACTGCCCACCCCTTAGCTAGTAGAAGGAGGAGCAGCATGAAAAGTGTCTGAAATTGATAAAAATGTGTTTTTTAACAATACAAACAAACATACCTCAGTCAATTTATTTTAAATTTAAGTAAAATTGCATTATGAAATACCCACGTGACCCATAAGATAGAGACCCATAGAGAAATCTACATTATCATCATATATGGGACCTGGATGGATCATATTGTTTTGTTAACTTTTATAATGTACATAAGCAAGACTGTTATTACTTCAGTATTTAATTAGTCTTCCAATGATAGTCATTATTTAATTAACAGTATCTGATTGAGAAGAAGTTTAGAAAGACATATATCACTAACGTAAGAAGTAATAAGTATTCCATTAATTTTTGAATTTAAATAACATTCTTGGGCAATTGATATAAATATGTACTAAACCTAATAGAAACTGAAGAAAAAAAATGCTTATACATATAATTACTCAAATTGTACAAGTTTAGAATTAGCCCATGACATAGATAGCAAAAATACCTTTCATATACAGTATATTACTTTATAAGATTTTGATTTATTGTTACTGCAAGTGACATTTGATCTTTATAACTCACATAGTTTAACAAAGAAAGACAGACATTAGGACTAGATCCTCGGACTTATAGAAGTAGACAATACATTCTGAACGACTCGGCTAACACATCACATTCAAACAATTTAATACAACATGTTAATTACATTATTATTTGATGATTATATATCATCACAGTACCGACTAACAAGTTAAAACAATTACTGAGGAGCAATATAAATTGATTATCAGTCCAAACACTGATATGGCGACACTTCAAATATAGATAAACATGATGAATGGTACATGTAGTGAAAAATTATTAAAATAAATATACCTACTAAAATATTCATTGCAAGTAATAAAAAAAAACACATACATATTTTCACCCCAAATACGTCACGGGATAGACAGAAGGCACCAAGTACTAAATATCACTATCATAACGGATCTGCCACTACACTCATCATTCCCATACATATTAAAACATACATTAATCAAGGCTATCTAATTACAATGTGTTATTAAAATTGTATATCATCCTCATGAACACATTAATAATAACATAAATATACATATAGTATAAAATTTTACTTTGTCACCTTGGTAAAATATGTGGACATAATTTATTAACAAACTTACTATTACAGTCATTGTATATGAGAAAATAGCTTACTCTGCTTAGTATATCCAGAATATCTCCAGCCACTGACAGTCCCTCAAATCCAACTCCATCGGCAGCAAACTTCACCGTATGCACCACATTGAAACATAGTGCAACAAACTCTAGAACTAAGCTGGATGTAAATAATTTGGTAACTGGATGCCTTTGTGTTCTAAAAGAAAACAAATGATGCAATGACTTTCAAAGATTGACAAAAACTTGTAAATACTGAGGGTATTTTATATAAAACGTAACATAACATCCCACCTGTAATCCCTGAAGAGGTATGCAGAGGAATGTAGAACACTCCCACATTTTACTAGTTACAGTTATAGCCACTATGGAATAGGTGGTGAGCCTATTGCTATACAACTGAGCGCATATCCAGACTCCGAGCCACTACTAGAAAATGTACTAAATTAGAAAAATTTAGTAGTGCCCGATCCGGGAATCGAACCCAGGACCTCCCGTTCGGCAGTCGCAATTGGAACCAACACAACCAATGAGGCAGTCAAAAAAATATTTTCCTAATAAAACAAAAATTCAAAATTTTGTTGGACATTTATGAGAAACAAATAGAGATTTTAGTTTAAGTTTTGTGTGTTTTAAAAATTTTAATATTATAAGGATAAATTATAAATGCTAGTTAACTTACCTGACAGCATAAAGCTGTACTGGCAAAAGAATAATATAACACAACCAAAACAGCAGATACAACTCAAGAGTGTCTTGGTGATCAAATGAGAATTGATACAGCATTGTGTTATAGAATGACAGGTTCGGGCTCCCATTAACCAGCCAAAAATCATACTGTATAGTCTGTGATGTTTCTGCTGAGGTCTTGTTGTCGTCCAGAGCTCCAGAGTAATGATGCCATGTGCAATCATTCTCGTCTAAATAGCATGCCACCATTGACACATACCAGAACCTGGTGATAAATAATTATATATATAATAATATTATTGATACAATTAAAGTTGAAAGGTATGTGCTCTTATTAGCTCAAGAGACCAAATCCTGGCTATGGGACATAAAATAGGTTGCATCCAATCTCACTGCAAGACATGGAACTCTAATCCAATCTCTGCCAAGTTTTATTGAACTGAGATAATGTAAGCTTCATATGAATATAACAAGCAAATAAATATTACCACCCTAGGGTGTTCATTTTCATTGCATTTGAATGAGGAGTATGTGTATAGCAGGTATGATATTCATCAAACTTACACAAAAACCTTATAATGAAACTATTTATAGAAAAAAAATTATATGTATATAAGTGATATGTGGAATGATGTGATTAACTTTGGTTCGTTTATTTATATTATTATTATTTATTTGTTTATGTACACACAGAAATTACAGAAGTAAAATAGACATGAGCAGCTGTAGAAGGGCCCTACTTATTCCATATTGAAATATTTTCCAGTAGGCACACTGGTGGAAAATTTGTTTCGTAATGCCCACCTAGTGTAAAAATTAACGAAAAGGCACTTCTTACCTAGGTTCTCCAGAATTCTGAATAACATATGTAAATTGATTATTCTTTATTACATTCCATGGCATATCCTCGTCTATACACAACTGTCCTTTTGGACAGGGTATCCTTCTGAACAAGTCCTGCCCAAAGGCATTACATTTTGGATGAAACGCAGACTCGTTTAGATGTTGAAACATTTCCTTGCACGCCTTTTCCTTGTCCAAAATATCACGGCTCTTGTAATAGTGTATGAAATGTTTCCTATCTAATACGGCGAATGTTATTGGGAACTTAAACTTCTCATTCGAAGTCAAATTTCCAAAAATATAACCATATGTTTCTTTTTGAAAGTGAATATCAGTCTTCTGAAAACCAAATTTCACTAGGAACTTGAAAAACTCCTCAGTCGAAAATTCGCCCTTAACATGAGTTGATGACACCGTAACTAAGGTGGAGCAAAATAATAAAATTATTTTATTATACATTTCGACGTCAACTGTACACTGTAGCATAAAAATATAATTTCTAGAGCACATTCATCATTAGAGAACCATCTTTAATTTTTATGAGTTTCATAAAAAATAATTATCATATAAGTTACTGTTTTCTTCATAATACATTTGGTTTTCAATATTATTTTGGCGCAAATCTTTCAAGAAACGATACATTTTACGCGAGGTGCCCTACAAAAACAGATCTACACCAGAGTCAGAGTCAGATCAGACACAGACAGCATCACAATTCACAGATCACAGTAATGAAACAAACGAAATACAGACTAAAAAGTTATAAGAATGAAATTATGTAGAGGTAGGCGTTATTTAACGTAATCGGTTTCAGTAACTAATTATGAAGTTTGATACTCGTAAATAATTTCGTGTATACAATCATTGATTTTCGTACGCAGTTTTGAGATAACCGTGCGACCGTAAGCGGTTTCATTCAATAGAGTACCACAGATTATATTAGTAACAGGAGTAACAGTAACTATTGCAATATACTCCTAGCGTAAATACTACGTGTTATAGTGCCATCTCCATTGAGACATGGCGTACTCAAAAGATAAGTTTTTATGGCAAATCCTCGTGCAAATTTAAATGCAATTACATTGAGTTTAAGTTTATTTTCATACAATGTAATTTTTTGAAGAAATCGTAACCTTGAACTCGAGTTTCTAAAATGTTTTGTAAATTTGTATTTAAATTGAAAATTAGACAGGTGATTATTTAGTAATGGTATTATCTCGCTGTTAACTACTTTATAATTTTTTTTGAATATTAATTTATTAACATTAATAGTGTATATTATATGCTGTAAATAACTAGTTTGAGTAAATATTTCGATTATTAGGTTTATATTATAGAATTATATTGTCATACGATCATATTTTGTAGTCCTAATCTTGGATAAAGTATGAAGGAAAGTATATGTGATAACATTATATTTAAACATTAACAGCATAGGTAACTATTGCGCAGTAGCGTAGCGTAGGGGGGTAGGAGGGGTGGCCTGCCCCGACCGCACTTGTAGGGGGCGGCAAAAGGGTTGTTCAGAGGGTGGCAAAATACTTTTTTTCGGTGAGATTCTATAAGGCCGAACATGTACACGATAAATCAATGTACCTTTTTTGGTTGACGACATTTTCCGGAGACCTTTTTTTTGCTCGCTGCATTTGCCAGAGAACTTTTCTTTACTCGCTAAAATTGTCACAAAGGCTGTTTTAAGGAGGTGGCAACATTTATTACCGCCCCGGGTGGCTGAAACTCAGGCTACGCCACTGCTATTTCGTAATCATAAGGCAAACAAAAAAATATATTTAATGAAATAACTGAAGCCGTATATAAATAAATATCTAGTTACAAAAATAAGCGGGTTCGAAACTAGTTACGCGTATTCATGAAACTACTTATAATCGATTACACTCAAAAAAACTTTACGGCCGACGACTACGACTAAAATTAAGTTAAAGAAGTCGACTCTCCCTGTTGCTATCGAAGCATCAAGATCGATAATAGGCAGTAGGTTATTAATTTGAAGCATTCATAAATATTTTTCCCTGCATGCTTGTGGCATAAATATAATTAAGATTGAATAAGTTTTCAAGGTTTATTTTACATAATTTTTATCTTTCAATAGCTCCGTGACCTTTTTTAAAAAAACTTTAAAGTTACATTCAAATTCTTTGGTAACTTATTTTTTAAAGTAGACACTCGGAAACATGTTCGGACACTAGTTCGGCAGTCGCACTTGCAACCAACACGACCAACGAAGCATTATTACATTTATTGATTTAGTTAATTATGACTCTAAAGTTTTCAGATTGATTTTAAGAACATTTATAGTAATAGAAATTTAATAGTAATTATATAGAACAAAAATTGAGATATTTAAAAGAATAAGTGATTATGACACTCAATACATTGACTAAAAATCGAATGTCTAGTTTTTTTCAAAGCTCAGTCAGTCGGTTGATAAGTTAAAAATAATGGCAACCTATAGAAACAATAAGACTTAAGTATATAGCAACACTTCATAAAGATTCATGACGGATGGGATACAGTGTTAGTTGTTCAAGTTTAGATTTTACCGTGAAAAAATGCAATAATATATCTACTATCTGTTCGTAATTCGCTCCCCTATTGATGTAAATTTTAGTATTCTGTTCAGTTACTTAAAATTATTTAAACCTTCATATAGATGTCGGTCGGAGGAACTAACGCCGAGATATCGAGTGTAGCCCTATTCCTTTGTGATCTCTAAACCTATATTTTTATATCGGTGATTGACTTTTACCTATGATTTCTTTGTAAATAACCGGATTGAACTGCAGTGGGCAATTTGAATATATGGTTTTTGATTTGTCGTTGTACTAAATGATTTGTTTAAACTGTAACCTCAATCAGGCGGAAGTGATTAGAATCCATCCTGACGAATTGGTTTCATGCCTGTACAAATATTAGAATTCCAATTGTAATCGCAGTGTGGCGTATTTTGATAGATTTGTTGAATATCTGTTAAAAAATAATGGTAGAAATAGGCGCTCCTCAACAATCTGCTGAAGATAATTTGGAGAAAGCTGAATGGTATTGGGGTGATATTACTCGGTGAGATTTTCTTTTAATTACTCAAACAGTTACAACAATACATACATATTCATATTTACACATTAATCTATTTAGATTATACTTAACATAATCTCAGTTATCTCCATTTCGTAATGAGGAAATCATTTGGTTACATTAAGGATAAAAGCTTTATTACATATCAATAATAATATGCAATTAAATAGTTCGCCTACAAATCCTCATGCAAATAATCCTAAAACAATTTGTTTATAAAATTAACAGCTACTGTTAACATAATTAGTGATATTATTGGTAATGGAGCATTTAATGTGAAACTATTGCAATTAAAGTTTAATCAAAAGCTAAGTCTATAGATACATAGTATTATGTCTATTTCTCATAGGGGTAGGCAGAGATTAAACATTTCCATGCTATGGTCTTGGCAGACCTCTCTCACTTCCTCTGCATTAATCAAAGTCAGCATACATCCTTCTTCTTTTATTTACTTTATTAATGGCCTAATTAAAGCCTCTGTTGTCACAGGTATAATTTTATTGTTCAGTAGAAGTTTATTATTGATATAGAACTGAACATAATATTGAACATAACATCACACTTGTATTCATTAAAGTGGTTGGCAAAAGAGTGTAGTACTCCCAATTTTGAACTGTTATAGTATGAACCCAACAATAAATATAGATATGATATTGTCAAAATGAGGATAGAAATCGAAGTTGTTTTTGTTGGGTAACTATTGTTAAAACAAATCATTTCAGGACTTTATAGAGGACATTTTTAAATAGAAAGTGGCTACTAAATTATGTCTCCAGTTATAGAGGGAGTGTGGAAACTGTACTCAAGCCATCTTTCTCTTGCTAGAGTAATCTGTGCCTAGCTGTGTGCTGTTAATAAAATTGCAACTATATACAAGATAAAAATTCTATGTATCCTATGTTATACTTTGCATGAAGTCTATACTAATGTTAATCCTTGTTAATTCTAGGGAAGAAGCAAATGAGAAACTCCGGGATACCTGTGATGGAACATTTTTAGTAAGAAATGCTTCAAATAAAGACAATGGATATACTCTTACAGTGAGAAAAGGTGGCACTAATAAACTAATTAAAATATACAATCAAGATGGGCGATATGGCTTCTTTGAGCCGTTTGAATTCAACTCGATTGTCGATTTGGTTAGGTTTTACACTGAATATTCATTGGCACATTGTAATAGTAGTCTTGATATTAAACTTATGTACCCACTGTCGAGACATCAGGACAATGATGTTGGTGAAATGAATGATGAAACACTTGAGACCCGGTATAAGGAGATCCATAAGGAATTTGTACTGAAGACTAGGGATTACGATGAACGTTCTGATAAGTATATGAGGTTAAGGGAGGAAGTTAATAGCAAGAGACAAGCTCTGGACGCGTTCAAAGAAACTGTTAAAGTTTGTGAGGAACATCTTAAACTGCAAGAAAAAATGTTATGCAATGAAGCCCAACCACATGAAAAGAATGATCTTGTAGAGAATAATAGACAACTCATATTGAGAGTTAACAGTATAAAACAAGCCAGAACACAGTTGCACATCTTATTGAAGGAAACTGTTGAATCTAACTTGCTGTTAGAAAGAGAGATCACGAAATTAAAATCAGAAATCATCAACTTGTACAAAGTGAAGGACTGTTACAAAGTGTAAGTATAAATGACAAATAAAAATTTGATTTAAAATCCATAATTGTATTAATGCAATGTGCAAATTATACAATTTCAATTTAAGGAAGTTTTGTTTATACCGGTGGTATTAATAAGTTAGAACGTAATTAAAACTTAACTCATTAGCATTGTTGCTGCAATATTTTGCATATTAGTCACTGTAAAATGATTGATTAGCTGTGGTCTCGGGTTCAATGCCTAATATACTGGTTATTGCATGATGAAATTTAAGTTCTAAATACATATGTTCACACCAGATACCTCACTGGGTAGGCAGAGAGCACCAAGTGCCAATTGTAAGATCTAAATAATCTGCAGAAGTCTTAACGAGACTAGTGTATAAAGTATCATGTCCTTATTAAATATACTGTTTATGAAACATACTTTTGTTAAAGTTGAATCTTAATAGGTCCTTTCGTTTTTTACTATGAATTAATGATAAAAGTAAATATTGTAGAAGTAGCTCTAATGGTATTATTAAAATACACTTAGCTCCATAATCTTATATGGGAAATCTAGTTTTGTGTTTTAAGTGAGAAAGATTGCTTTACAATACATCAAATTTTTTTTGTAGATGGTTGCAAAGACGGGGAAAAAGTGAAGAATATTTGCAAGCATTAGAGGATGACAATATTCACAAACTTGAAGAACTGTATGCTCATCAAGAAATGATCTCTTGGAAAGTGGAAAACTGTACACGGGAAATGGCTGAAAAACTCTTAGAAGGAAAACCTCAAGGCACATTTCTAATTAGACCAAATTCTACTGGTCAACTAGCATTGTCAATATGTTGCAACAATATTGTTTACCATTGTATTATTTTTAAGACTGAAAGAGGTTATGGATTTGCTGAACCTTATAATATTTACAAGTAAGTTATTTAGTTGGTCTGCCTGCCTCGTAGGTCGTGTTGGTTGCAAGTGCGACCGCCGAACGGGAGGTCCTGGGTTCGAATCCCGAGTAGAGCACTACAAAATTTTCTGATTTAGATTTTCTAGTAGTGGCTCGGAGTCGGATAAGTGCCCGGTATATGGCAATAGGCTCACCACCTATTCCATCGTGGGACTTAAAAGTAACTGGTGAAACGTG
>DWFO01002625.1:0-13437 GCA_018246595.1 Mimoniades nurscia nurscia | reverse complement strand
ACTGGTGAAACGTGGGAATGTGCTACATTTCTCTGCCTACCTCTTCGGGGATTACAGGCGTGAAGTTACTTTTTTTTACTTTTTTTTCTAACCGCTGAGAATGTTTTTAAGTATAATTTATTACACTTATTACAAAAATTATTACACCTTATATATATCCTAATACTTACTAAGTTTATATGAACAAAGCCCGAGTTTGTTAATAAATATCGTGTAAGACAAGACGGTCAAAAGAATTTCTGTCGGTCCTTCTTTCCACCGCTATAATAACTTGTTTTGTCATGTTTAATTTAATATATTTTTATTGAATTGCGAGTAACTGCACTAATTCTGTAACAATAAGAATTTTCCAGTGCCACAAAAGAAAGCAAAATTTATTTGTTCGGAGCAACCACAAAGCAGAAAGTTGTTTAGCACACGAGATTATCACACATTCGTATGCCGAATGCGTGTACAAATGTTAATCACTTCCTTACAACCACCGTAACTGTAGTGCAATAAAAACTGTCTCTATATTTATTTACGATGCCATGAACAAGACAGAGACGACTAGGGAACTGTGAGGAACGTTTTTCGGTAAAATGATTCTCGACGACCCTCTATTATGCCGCGTTTTCACGCATCCTAGCACTTATGTCTAATAGTTCCATGCTTAATAATAACTCATTTCATTATTTGAATTATTTAGTAGAATCGCGCCTTTAATAGGTTGTCACGGAACACAGATTTTTATTTATTTTCAACATATATTATTTATTACTGTAAATTGAAATTAAAATATGGTTGAAAAGATACATACTTTGTAATGGTTAGAGTATGCAAGTAGTCAGTAAGAATTATATTCTAAATGTATGTATGTATTTTGTACTAAAAGTTTTAAGTAATTAATTAATCTTATGAGATGCTATCAGATTTTCTTAAGCATCTTGGCCTTCAAAAGAATATATAGAATTTTCCATGTCACATAATTTGACAATACTTTGTAACTATAACATAACATCAATGAATTAAATGAATTAGATACCTGCCCCAATTTTTTATCATCGCCTGGGTTGACTGGCAGAAAATGCCATTGACATTAAGTCCGCCCTTTGTAATAAAGAATAAATAAATAAGTAAAAATACGGCCCTTCATAGATAAGGTGGGAGCCTATTGGCATACACTTGAGATAAATCCACACTGTCATTTACTACTGCAAATTTCAACTTAAGAAACTCTGCCCCCGGCAACCCCGGGGATCGAATCCGAGACATATCGACACAGGTCGATAGAGACTATCGAGCTTACAATCCCTAGACTGCCCTATACCAACGAGACAGTCAATAAATATTTTTCAAATGCAACTACGGAACATATTTAGTAAAAACTCTCGTACTTATTTTATCCCAATAGGATGATTAATTACGTGATGAAAAAAGATGGCGTGGCATGAATAGGGGATGAGAGAAACTCACAATATTTTCCACACCACTGAGAGCTCTAAACAAATTCAGCAAAATAGAATTTTCTCCCCAAACACGTCAATCAACTATTGTAGGATTGTACTAAAAAGATACCGGTCGGGTGTACACAGAACACAGTTGCTTACCGTTTTCGACACGACTTTAATTATTCATTAGGTTTTCTTATAATTTATAATTATTTATGATTTACGAGTATATTTGCGGTGTACATTTGTGTCGAGCAAATTTCTGATATTTTCATACTTTACTGGACACGCTTAATACTCGGTCGCGTAGCTTACCGAAGCTCATAAGCCTAAAAGCTAACAATGAAGTTGACCATAAATGCAGTCAAAAATTAAACGTGTCATTATGCCACACATCTATTAATTATAATACGTTTTTTCTATAAGATGGTCGCGTTTAAGAACACGTCATAGTCCCGTGTGTTCCCACCTGCTGAAGAAAAGAATATTTTGATCTATTTCGGCAACGTGGGCATGTCGTAAACGCGAATGGGAGGGTTAAATCTCATTACTTTATAGCAGATGTAAAGCGATTTATAGAGGTAGGCCTGTGGGCTGTATTTTGTTATGTTCCAATAATTCGATGGCCTGAGAGCGAAAAAGAAAGCTCTCATTTCTGTAATGCTGGCGTAATACAAAATATACGTTAGATTTATTCAAGTAGTCATCACAATTTGATTATCAATTTTAATTGCTTAATATTATCAATGCTATATTTATCCATCTCAAATAATATTGAAAATTACATAGGATAAATTACAATCATAGCTTCTAATTAACCTCTTAAATTTTGTAATGAACTATAATTAATAATCTCATCTCCAAAAACTGCAAAGCGTCTTACGATATGAGTAGGTATAGCCGTCATAAATATCTTTGTTTTGTCTCTCGACAAAATAGCAACGCTTTATTGTATTTCTACTTACTTAAAAAATACATAAAGTTTCATTGACTGCCTCGTTGGTAGTGTTGGTTGCAAACCTGACTGCAGATCGGGAGGTCCTGGGTTCAAATCCCGGGATTGCACACTATTAAATTTTGCCTAATTTTGATTACAGGCATAATGTTACGTTTCATTTTCTTTATACACTCAAATGGTATCAGGACTCCGAGACACTTGGATCAATCAATATCTAACCTAATTGGTCAAAACTCTTGAAACCTACATTCATCGACATATGCACTATCATTTACGGAAAGCGATTGCTCTTGACATTTGTATCACAAAAGCAGTCGGCGAGTGTCAAGCCGCGTATTTGGCGTAATAAGGTCATAATATTCACCGCGTTTATCCGGATTCCTTCCACTTTCTTACATACTTTCCTTTTGTTACCACCTACCGCCAACCTCTCACCATCAGCAAAGGTTGACTGGTAGAGAATGCCTCTAGGCATTAAGTCCGCCTTTTGTATAAGGTACCTTGTTTTTAGGTTGTACAAAAAAGGGTAAATAAATAAATACTTTTTCCACTTCCGTACAATGGCGTTGGAGTAACGGAGTTGACCATACACGGAGTCGTGTACGAATAAATGAGCTGGCTGGAGTAGAAGTTGGCAATTTAATAGCTGGCCATTCCATTTAGACGATTATCTGCAATCAATATACTGTCTATAACAGCGGTATACCTAAACGTACTGTTTCAACTGAACGCACATCCAAGATATATGTATGTACTAACTTGTGAACTTATTCCAATGCTACATCGTCTACCGCTACCGCTGCAGTCGTTTAACGTTCTTTATACAGCAATTTATTTTATAAACTGAAAAATAATCCCTTAAATAATTTTTCATATTATATTGTGTTGAAAGATGAAAAGTGCTGCGAGTCCGTCTCACAAGTGCTTAAATATTAAATGTTGCTAAAGGTCTTACTGAGCTTGGTCTCAGACTGATTTTATTGCCGTTCCTGAATGTTCTCATGAGAATACATTATCTACACGTTGCTTTACTTTGTTTAAATAAATACATAGTTGAATTATACTATATCTGAACAAATGCACACCAACAAAATTTAAAACACAACAAAACAGGAACATGATTCACAACGCTTGTCTTCTATGAACACAAAAATGTGACTCTATAACAGCGACCATAACAATAACAAAACTAAAAATGAAACAGCGCAATGTGTTTTAAAACTAGCGGAATGCAAAATTGCATAGGGTGCGGTGCAATTCTTTGAGATCGCATCTGGGTCGAGCGTCACGTGTCGCTGAAGCGTCGTGCACACGGGCGGTCGAAACGCGGATCTCACTCGGATTTTCAATTTAATAGTAGCAATATAACAGCATATTGACTACATATTTTCAAGTTGCATATACGGTTCTTAAATATAATTGTAAAATATCAGGTGCAAAAAAGTTCCTAAAATAGGTCAATTTGATTTTATTCCGCGTGTTCGACCACACCGTGCCGTATTCGAAGTTAGAATAATTCAATAGTGCCCGACCCAGGATTTGAGTCCAGGACATCTTGATTGGTAGCCGCGCTTGCAACCAACACGATCAACGAGCCAGTAAATAATTAACACTGTATTTAATTTACCTAATTATATTTGCAGCACCTCATAGTATACACAAATTTTAACATTCTGCACTGCTGCCATTTATATTAATATTTTTACTGTTAATTTTTCCGCAAGGTCCCTCACGAAATAGGCAGAGCTGGCAGAGTACTCGCAGTGCCAAATATCTCCATCTTTACATAGCTGACGTGAATTTTCAGCGTTCATCATCCTATATAAACTAAAATTACTCCGAATCTCGCACTACTTTGTACATTCTACATACATATGTACATACATATTTACATTGTACATACTTTGTTCGTACTTCTTAAATAGCCTTTTTTCCTAACCCTATTAATTCCACTGTTGGACACGGGTTTCCTCTCTGAATGAAAGGGTTAAGGATACTGTCTAAAAAGGCCTACAAATACTTATAATATAAACAGATCATCTTATTTACTTCTACATATTATAAGTAGATGATCCAATATTCATCACAAAATACAGCTAAAAACACAATCCCTTTCACGTCAATAATTCAAACTAACTTTCACACTGTTCTGAACTTCAGTAATACTTAAATATATTTTTCTTAAATCCGCCTGTTGTTTCTACAAGTATATAAAATTTATTCTGTATTCGTGTGAAAATGCAAATTTTCATACTTGTGTATTTAACATGTTTACAAACGCTCGACTGTACTTGTATATTATGTTTACGTTCTGAAGCATATGGCTCCACAGTCGTCTTTAATTAAATTTAAAACTTCTGACGTCACGCCGTGCCTGTCTGTGCGTGCTAATTCTTCCTCAACAGCCGCCGAGATGAAATATTTATGGCCTAACTCTGCCAACGGTTACTTACAAGGTTTCAATAAAATAAAATAAAAATTTCAATTCAATTCAAAATTTCAATTCAATTTAATTAAAATAAAATTTTTTGCAAAATCTAATAGTAGTGCAAATTATTATATCTTAAATTGTGAAATATCTTAAATAGAAGATAATATTAAATTAGAGTAACACAGTACATCCTATACGAGTGAGCGGTAACAACAAGTGGCAAATATCTCGTATCTCTGTACACATGACGCGTTTCTTCTTAATTCATTCAGAAGTGTGATTTTTCTAAGTGCATGCCGATCTCCAAGACTTCTGAATCCCACATCAGCCAACATCTGACCTATTTGGTCAAGTTAGGTCTCGGTAAAAACATAGAACGGTATAATAAATTTACTAAATCACTTGAAAACTGTATTTAGTCTATTCTCAATAACTAAAGACACTCTGTTGAAAATAGGATAATTTCTTCAATATTATTTGTTATTAAAAAGACTTCAGCATTCATCATACTACGAATACTTTGGCCAAGTAGAGTTTGTTGTTGTATTCTGGAAGCTGTCCAAAGTAATGCGATAAATAAAATCTTTAATTAAGGTAAGGTATATCACATGGTTGTATAATGTACAGTATATTATGTCAAATGTGTGATATATTACATGTTACAACTACATTCTACAGAAACAATGTGCCAACTTATCTTAATAAATTCACTCAAACCTTATTACTTTCGGGTTGAACATCAAAAGGTTTTGAGAAACATTAGTTAGGGCCGTAACCAACCTTTCGGTTATCGGAGTTATCTCAATTAACAATTATACATCGTAGATAGTACAAACTCGCAGCTTTCCATTGTTTGCTCCGAAATTACGAAGCCTGGCCGAAATTATTTTATCAAATACGGTCCTTCCCGAGATGTAAGCTTCAAAAATCTTCCCTAACTTACAGCGAATTTAAACTAATTGAAAAAGTTTTCTAATTATAGGCTTAACAGATACTCGGAGTAAATCGCCTTAAGGGTAAACAACACCTCAGGAATTCGCACCCGGTGAGCGTGGAGGGACGTATGGCGCAAGCGAAAAGAAAAATTAAATAGCATTTATGTTATTATTTCATTATTAAATATATTGAGTGCCTCATTGGTCGTGTTGGTCGTGTCGCAAGTGCGACTGCCGATTGGGAAGCCCTGGGTTGAAATTCCGCGTCGAGCACTATTAAATTTTACAAATTTAGATTTTCTAGCAGTGGCTCGGAGTCTGGATATGTGCCCAATGTATGTCAATAGGCTCACCAACTGTTCCATAGGGAGACGTAAATGTAACTGGTGAAACGTGACAGTGTTCTACATTCACCTGCCTACCTCTTCGGGGAACACGGGGGTGATGTTACATTCATTAAATTAAATTAAAATATAAAATTGAAATAATCCTTGACCTAGCTATTTTCTTTCGACTCACGTGACATTATACCTGTAATCCCCAACGAGGTAGACAGAGAAGTGTAATACACGCCCGCAATTCACCAGTTAAGTTTAATCGACATCAGTACTAAATAATAAATAATAAAAAAAGATAAGTAAAGCTTTTAAATATATTTTAACTTTCAAATTCCAAGGTAATAAAACTTCAATGAAATACAAAACATTTAATTTCAAAAACGATGTCCTTATCTTATACATACAGTACCTATGTATATTAATTTTTCCTTCGTCTTAGTTGCTTGTCGCAAATTCTCACCTGCTTCAAGGGTTGACTGCTAGAGATTGCCAATGGAGTGTACATAAATAAGTGGATAAATGGAATTTGGAATACTAATATCGGTGTGACATCGATTTCTTACGAAAAAATTGGTAACATCGATTTCTTATGATTAAATAAAATTAACAAAATTCTTCAGCTATTATCATTTTTTACAATTTCTTAACGGTTTAGATACTTCGAGCCATTAGTTACACGGTTGCTGCCTCTGGTTACTTGCGACGATAAATCTGTTACGCACAAATACGAGGTTGCATCTAAGTCTTTAATAAAAATCACATTTCATCCCCTCAGTGTATTAAAAGTGAAATGATAGCAAAGTGTTCTGACGATTTCGTTGGGACTCCATTTGAAAGGATTAAAAGATTCATCTCGGTGATGAATTGTAGAATAATGCTTTTACAAATTGAGTCATATAAACTTATAAAATCATAAACCGTCTACATATTGTAATTTTATTAACATATATGTACATATATATTATTTTGATATCATTAAATAATCGTGCCAAAGTCTCACACACTAGTACTGAATATTGAATAATGAAATAAGAACCTTGGCAAATAATGTAACAACCCAATAAAATTACATTTGTCTACCTGCATGTTATCTAAACTTTTTGGTGTACAGTGTTGTACAAAATATAAAAAACAAAACAAAATGTAACCCAATCCTTTTATCCCTGCGACCCATATGTAAGGTTCTTATTTGTAATGTCGATACAAATGACCGATCGTCGGGAATTCCTTACATAATTACGATACTGAATTATTTAGAAGAAGCTGACGCAGCTTGAACTTTAATATTATACCCGTGACCTTAGATCTCACCAGGTCTCGAACATTATCTTGTTTGAGGAAAAAAGTAGTAGTCGTATCTCGCTGATGAATTATATATATGAAAATATGCTCATATGTACCTATATTCTATAATGGAGACTTTGAGTGCAATAAGTAGGTCCAATGAGGTTACATCAGCAAAGCTTTCTTGCGTAGCCAAATCTGAGGTCAAGGCCCTTCCATTTGAGAAAAAATCTATAAATATTGTACTTTCGTGTTTATTATAGAAAGAACATAGTATGCACTCGTCAGCCAACTCCAGCATTTCTTGCAGCGTTAATTCAAGACATTGTATAAATTGAAGTTAAAGAATTTACTTGTATATAAATTACTACATGACTGCCTCGTTGGTCGGGTTGGTTACAAAGGCGACAGCCGAATGACAGGCCCTTGGTTAATATGCCGGATCGGACACTACTGGAGTTTTCTAAGTTAGATTTTCTATTAGTGACTCGAAGTCTGGATATGTTTCCAGTGTAAGGCAATAGACTCACCACCTATTCAATAGTGGGACGTAAACGTAACTGGTGAACGTGGGCGTGTACTATACTTCTCTGCCTATCTCTTCGGGGACTACAGACGTGATGTTACGTATTTTTTTTATATTAGGTGCTACAAAAGTGCCAATAAAATTAAATTTTAAGTTTATAAATACTCGTACTTCCAACAATAGAAGAACACCTGAGTAAAATACGATTAACCATAGAAAATTTTGTTAATAAACAGAAGAGTCAACTCTCAACATTCGCCAATTTAATGCGAAAAAGTAATTTTACAAATGATCAGTTTACAAAACCGCAGCGTACCACCTCCATCTCATTCGTTATTCATCGAAAAACGCGACGGGGCATTCAAAAAAGTCCCGACTAAGACGCTCGTTAAGTAAATTAATACGAGTATAAAACATGATTAAAAAAATTACGTCGACAACCCAGCGAGAAAACAAGAGGGTGCATCCCCTGTCTATGAATGAACGCTTTCTTCGGAAAGCAGGCAAGACAATACAGCTTTTGAATACAAAAACATTGCATTTAGACCTTTATTTCTTAGTGAATATGAAACACAATTACTTACATAAATAGTTGAATAAACTTGCAAATTCTATATGCCAACTTTACCTCCAAGTACTATAAGTTGTAATGTCCCTCTACGGTTTAATACAAGCTGGTGGAGGGCGGAACAATGAAAATGTTAATGTGGAACTCGCTCTGTTTATTTTTAACTTGCTACGTTTCCTAATTGTATCGTTCTTTCGCTCCCACAAGGAGAGGTCTTATCACCAACGTGCGACTAATGTGGAGTTAGATGTACGAATGCATTAATCTTATAAAATCAATTAATCGTTTGCTCCAAAACATGTCATTACGCTACCAGATAAAGTACATAACCAAACGGATCCCCACGAGATGTATTAACAAATATTTCTAATAAATCTACAATCAAACGCAATGAATCACAAGGAAATGTATTAATAAATTTACCACGTTTACTAATACTCTACATTTCCTGGCATTTATTGTTTAGGTGTTTATGAAGAACATCGTAGATCGCTCGCTGTTTACAAGGAGACCAGTCAGGTAGAGACAATTTTGTTCTTATTTATTACTGTCTGAAACAGGCAACTCTGAAATATACTGATGATAGCAATCTCGAAGACCACTTAAAGTTTCGTGTTCTATGGTCTCCATACATATGTATGTAATACATGTCTTTTATTACATTTGATTTAATGTGTCGTTTGTATTTATATGAAAGTATTATATTTTTAAGTATTACTATCTGTTCTTTGCTAATACTACCACTACTAGAAAATCTAAATTAGAAATTTTTTGTAGTGTTCGACCCGGGAATCGAACCCGGGACCTCCTGATCGGCAGTCGCACTTGCAACCAACACGACCAACGAGGCCGCATGAATTTACTTAGATATGAAATATTTATATAAGCATTTGTAATATTTTTGACATAACATTTACTTAATCGAAACACGCTTAATTGGAAGAGATTACTTCAGCTAGCCTACAGTCGCTATAACTTTCCACTTGGAATATTAGCGTTCATTAGAAAATAAATATTATAAGTCAACGTACATGTTCGCATATAGCTACATTAGACTCATTGAAATAAAATCAGAAAGGATTTGCAGACACACCAGGGAGACGATACTCCTGCACATTGCTCTTGAACCTACACATCGAAGTGTGAACCCTAACGTCTGCGTGAAATTCTTCTATGAGCATAAAATTTCAATCAGGCTCTTATTCATATGCAAAAGTTTCCTCCCCAGAGTGATAAAGCCATAAACGAACGAACCCACTTTTTGTATTGTGAAAAGAAATTGCGCACGACAATTACACATATCGTACATACGGACATATTTCACTCGTGTCGCGTTGTCTTGATTAAATTTCTCTTTTATTCTCGAACAGGCAATAAAGAGATAAAACGGTAGACTTTGATGGCTTTGTCTTGTATTATTAAATTCGTAATATGATGTCATGTACCAAATACAAACTCGCTGGATTCATTAGCTGCTCGCGTCTCGGTATTTCGTTATTGGGTTAGAAATATTTTTATATTCACATGTAAATACTAAACGTAACATCGAGTCTGTGACCTCCGAGCAGGTAGACAGAGTATTGCAATACACTTCCACGATTCTCCAGTTACGTTTACGTCCCATAGTGGAATAAGGTGGTGAGCCTATTGCCACACATTGTCGATACTATAACACATGCAGTGTTAGTTGGTTCAGTTAAAAGAATTAAATTGAATTTTACTGTGATAATACTATTTAGCAGTACTGAGTACTTTATACTGGAAAATACAAATCGGTATTAATATGTCAAAATACATGTAGTTTTCTGCTCTCAACACCAAAACCACATTATGAAGCTTAGATGCCACGTTCCAACAACGGTAACAAGAATTCTAAAATGCGAAAAATCTGTTTAAAAGTTTATGAGAAACAAATATAAAAGAAACAGTCGTAAAAGACAATGCAAAATACTACAAGTCAATATAGAAGCTTAGCCATCAGACAAACGGAGCAACCGCTCGGTCGACTTCCGTACGACCGACCGCGAAGGACACATAACGATGCAAATGCCAACATTTTTACGCGGCGCCGAATATTTTTTCGATTCCCTCACTTTTCGCTTACGTTTATTTATTTCTTTTTTATTCCGTTCCCAATCATTCGGGAGAGCGATTGGAAAAATAATATTTTCTCCGTGGCCGCCCTATTAAATGCGAATGTTTTTCATAAAATTTGTTGAACTATTTGGCATTGGATACTCGCACATACATTTCGTTGAGCTAGCGGTATGTAAAAAAAAATGTTATTTATACACTTCATTCAAGAAAGGTAAGAAGGTGTTTAGGAGCCGTATTAAGAGTGTTACACAATATTTTTGTCACAAAGTAGTACAACATTCATGAATCATTCGCTCATGTCAATACGCGCGTATCGTTTTATAATCGACATGTTTATTCTTCCACTATTGGATACGTATCCATCTTACGAGAGAATGACTACGTAGTCATCTTATAGTACGTAGTCACTACTAAAAAATCTAATTTGGAAAAAAAATCAATAGTGGCCGACCTGAGATTTGAACCCAGGACCTATCTATCGGCAGTCGCGATTGCAACCAACACGACCGACGAAACAGTCACTATTAAGTAACTATTAACGCCAATTTATTTATTTTCGATTAAACATATAAAATAACTTATTCTTCAGAGCCTGTACGGTATTGCTCTTGTTTTGCTTAGTATAGGAATCCCTAACAGGCGATTAGTCAGCATGTTTACAAAGTCCATATGTATAAAAATAAGAAACATTTAGGCATTTTTCATTTTCACACAATTTCCTATTCTTTTCTCTATTATACATTCTTATCGGTCATCTACCACGGATCCCATAAATATATTCACCCCATACATCACTCCAACGTGAACGGTACGCGCGGCACGCACTATATTGAGATCACTTGTAATGCATTAACTGCATGTCCCCATGAAACTTTAATATATCATACATTCCTACATCTTCCTACATCTATACCATAATTTATATGATCACTGGTCTAGTATATTCAATAGCTTAGTAAGATTATATCTATAAATATACATATTTACAACGCGTTGGCTATGCCTAAAATTATAGATTTAAAGGGACTTACAGTATGTTTGATCACACGCCGTTGGTTTGCCGTGTGACTTAGAGACACTACAGAACAAGTTTAAATCATTTTCATATTATTTGCTTTATTGGGGAGAGGATCGTTAGTAATGAGGTCGATCGTCGCTTCTTCTGTACCAGTAGCGTTGTCAGTATGTTTAGACCTGGCCTTAACAGTAGTAATACAAAGGATTATTATTTATTCCTGCACTTAAAATTTAGATGGTGTATAATGATCAATGACCATAATACATTTATTAAAGGGCTTAGTATTCAATATAATCGTTGTTTTTTTATTACTGCTACTCATATCGTTGTTGTTGTTGTTGTCTTGTCGGCCGAATGGCTGCGAGAGCGCCTACCAATCAGGTCCTAGGTTTAAATTCCGCTTCGAGTAGTATTGGACATTACGAACTAAAATTTCGAGTTAAAACTTCTGGTAGTGGCTCGAAATTAAGATTTGTGCCTGGTGTAAACCAGAAACGTGGAAGTGTACTTCACTGCATTACCCTTGGGGGTTACAGGCGTGACATTACGTCATAGCTTTGTATTGAGTCAGCTCAGCAAATCTAACCGACGATCAACGAATCAAACAAGTGTTGATGTTAACTTTTGAAACTAAGCACACAAAAGTGCTTTTGCAGTCCCCAGAATTTTTCTCTGCTGCACTCATTACTGGGGATTTCAGTTGGTAGCCGTGGCTGACCTTCGTGAAAAGCAGACTAGATTTCTCCGCTCATTACGCAAACGGTGGCATTAAAAAGCGTTTTCATATATTCATTTTCGTACGACCCAGTTTCAGGCTTTTATATGTAAAAGATTCGGAAGTCAAGCCAGCAGATGGCTGGCGTATAGCATACGGGTAACCTAATTTGAAATTTACATTTTCGGGGTCATTATTACAAATGGACGGCACTACAAAACTAAATCAACATTCCCTTTGAGTCCGCCTGGATTTTTAAAGCTATTTGTATGCATGTACTTGTACTGATGAATGTAGAAAGTTGAAAGGGCTGTGGGTAGGTACTGCTGCTCATAATTTTCTTTACGTGCATAATTTTTGTAAGAATCATAAAAGTGTGTTTCGCGTTCATATTATTATGTACCTACTGTTATTTTAGATCAAATGTAACATAAAAAAGTTCTGTCTTTGAGTTTTATTATACATTGATATAGAAATGTTTTGTACATATTTTGAATTGAAGTAAATATATTCACATATATTTAAAAAGGAAACGTATCAATTAGGTATCTAGCTCTTGGTGATAATGAAATGACAACATTCGATGAATATAAAAGTTGCTTCCAATTAAGTAATGCGCCCTGCGACATATTTCTGGGATATTATATGTTAAAGGCATATTATGATCTATGTATATAAACTAACGAATTGAAGAGTTATTACCGATAAGCCACAAACGGAAAAGAAATGTATTTAATTAAATTGATCATAATTGAAACGAAGTTTGGTCAGGGTACGTTATTTCACGTATTGTAAAAACCCACAGTACGTACACCGCATGAACACGTCTAGTTGCCGTCAAACGGGTACTATCGCGCGGCGTCGGAAAACAAATGCCGTTCCAATTACGCGTACATAGCTAGTGGGTGGTCGGAGCCCGATATGACAACACACACCACGTCAACAACAACTACATGTAGTATCTATTACAATACTGTTACACATCTGCCATTAAATAAGTTCTTGCCGTTGCCATATTCGGAGCGAACACTTTACTAAGCCCATATGTAAAATAAAATCATAGCTAAATACAATATGTTATATTCACAAATATAAAAGGCCATTTATTTTCTTTGTTTCAGGTAAGGCGAACGGCTA